>JAJEKV010000029.1:10673383-10968383 GCA_021234155.1 Isoetes taiwanensis | reverse complement strand
TCTGGAAACATAGTTAAATTGGTTGAATAGGTTTGTTACTTAAATAGGTTTAAAGGCAATCCAACTAGGTGTTGTTAAATAGGTTATGCAATCAAAATATATGATGTTAAATAGGTTATGCAATCTAAATAGATGTTCAATAGGTTTAGATTGATGGTGATCAGTCTTTCACGTGGTGTCATGGTTGGGCAGGAGAGCTTATGCAACACATGATAGAGGATATTTTAATACTTGTGCAGCTGCTTTGCTAGCAGATTTTCGTCGCTTGAATCTTCTAAATAGCTCCGTGTCTGATCATACAAGACGGAGAGGTACCTGGGGTTCTTCTTCTCTTTGTACAACTGCCTTCTTGCCTTAAAGCTATGATTTCCTCCCAAGACGTAGTGAGTGTATGTGTCTGCATTTTCTCTGTCATAGTCCTGGGGGGTTGTGCATTGCTCCTGGTCAACAAGGACAACTATTGGGGCCACATGAGCATTTGGATTGCTCCTTATTCTGTCCTTCAAGTTCCTCAAGTGATCGGCATAAATTTTGCGAACCTGAAGTGGCCTTTCACCAGCTTCATTCTTCGGGGGCAGCCTCATGCATGTCACAGGAAGGTAGATCACCCCTTGTACAAATTTGTCTCTGTTTATTACCTCCATTTTTTCGAAGGTCTTATCAATTTTCTTTTCTTTTATTGCTACCCCGGGAGCTTTTCCTTTTCCCTTTCGTTTCTTTGTGCTTTCCTCGGGGACTTCTGCAATTTCCAGCTGCTGCACTTTCTGCTTCTTTGGCTTCTTAGCGGCTATGGTGTCTCTTGGACTGCTAAGTTTCTTTGGCTGCTCTGGGGGCTGTTCCTCTACCTCTTCTTCGGAACCTCCATCTGTACTAGCAGAAGGTGCTGATTCTTCGGCTGCTTTCTCGTGCTCGGACTCGCTGATAGGAAAGTCCTCGCTCTGACTAGAACAAACATGTCTAAGAATTGAAGCCAGGCTTCGTTTGGTCCGGTAATGTGATAAAATTGTACAGTGCCTGTGGTTGCACACTGACAATTCTAAAGCTTGCAATGTCTACAACAATGAAGCCCTGTGAGGTCTTAAAGGATAGCCTCCCCGCTTGACCTCCTTGTCCGGCAACCTCGGAGACATCTTTTATTGTCCCGAGGTTGACAAACTCGGTGTCAGCATACCGTTTGTTCCCAGCGCTCCTGCAGACGTGTAGAAATATCAGCGTGCTATATTTTCTGCCCGCACCCCTCGTTACGAACCACTGCGTTTGGAAATTTTCGTAAATTGCAGGCTCGTCAGTGTCAGCGGTTTGCTTCATTGGGTGTGGCCGCTTTACAATCTTAAGCGTTTTTTTGGTGCCCTTTTGCTTCCTTCTTGCCTGCCACAGAAACGTTTAAAACAACACTTAAGACTTGTAATGGGACGAAAACTGTATTCCAGAATAAGATTTGCTAATATTGTGCCTTAAAGGCCAGCAAAAACAGGAATTTAATGCTTTAATTGGACTGAAAAGTGGTATTTTTAAGCTAAAAAGTGGTAAGTTTAAGCTAAAAACAACAAGCATTTTTTTTAGACAGGCAAAGTGTATTCCGAAATACACTTTGCACTTCGCCTTGTATTCCGGAATACACTTTGCCCTTCAGGCGAAGTGCAAAGTGTATTTCGGAATACACTTTAGCCTTCTTGTTTGAGCAACACTTTGCGCTTGGCAAGAAGCCCAAAGTGTATTCTGGAATACACTTTGCCCGAAGTAAATCAGCAAACACACGAAAGACGTACTATGTACTTTACATGCTTACCTGTCCATTATTTTCGCTATGTAAATCGGAATACAACAAGTCAATATATATCGGAAGGCGCTCGGGCTGGCGACTACAACTCTGAAAGCGGAATACGCAACTGAGGCGCTCACATTTCCTTTTTAAAGGTATGCCATTGTCAGTTGTGTTTTTCTATGTGAAGTGGAATACGTCAAGTCCAAACAGTCTGGACAAGTGTATTCTGGAATAGGAATCATGCACACACACGGCAAATGCTGTACACCAAACAGTATTGCGGAATAGCCTTTTGTATTCTCGAATATGTTTAGTCCAACCGCCTTGTGAGTTACTGACAAGTCCACAATTTTTTGCAGTTGTTTAACATGGTTAACCGCTTCATGAACAAACTTCCACTACCATTTGTTTCCCCAAGTACCTCTACTTCGGATGGAACACAAGAGGGAGATGCTTCTTCAACTCCTACCTCGACAAGGTCTTTGTTGCTTCTCGAAGACACTCCGAGTCCAGTAACTAGTAGACTACCACCACCTTTCCAACCCTCTCCAAGTCCAGTAGGAAACCGGCTGCCACCTCCTTTCACAGCCTCGCCTGTTGCACGTAGCAATCTTCCACCACCATTTGTACCATCCTCCGACACTACAAAGGCTCGACCTCAACAAATTTTTCGGAACAGACTTCCTCATCCATTTGTAATTTCTCCTTCTTCACTTACACAAACAAGGAATACAGCACGTTCCGAAGATTGCGAGATTCTCCATCGCTTCTCCCACCACGACTTCACTACAAATGAAGACGACCTTGCAGCATCTACTCCTCTTCACACAACTGTGGTGACACATGGGTATGTAGAATTTCAGTCGGCTCTAAGAGACATGTTTGAACGAACTCCTTGTGAAGAAGCTGCAACAACATTCGCTGGCACATCATATGGTGGCCCATCTCCTTCATTCAACGATGTACCTCCGCCTTATCCGGGTACAGCTTCACGTGGTTTGTTCTCTTCTACAAGCACACCACTAAGGGTAGAGGAGGTCACCCCCAGAGTAGAACTCTCTTTAGAAGATGAAGACACTAGCGAGGTGCAACGAGATTACACATTCTCTAGCCAGTCCACCAAGAAATTCAAGGTGGATTATGGTTTGAGAGCATGCTCTTCTGTAAGAAGAAGAAACCTTATGGACGAGCATAAAATGAGAAGACTTTTAGGAACTAAATGCTGTTCATTGGGTTGCATCAACAAACTTAACATGTCTAAATTACGAGCAATTAGAGACAACTACAGTTCAATGACATTGGCTGACCAGAATGCCTACTTGACCTATCATGTAAGACCAGACCGCAACACCTTCTTGCACTACATTAACCGTGAGGAAGTTTGCCAGAAATGCTTTATGGTTGTCTACCGTTTAGGGTCCACCAGAATGTCTAGAGTACACAAAAGACTGGACAAAATCCAGCAATTGATGATCACTGTGGACCAAGAAGAGTTGTAACCATGCATGCCCTTGCTGCTATGTCATGGATGGAGAAATATTTTAGAGAAACATGTGAGAAGCTGCCTAACAGCAACATGTATTATTTGACAGATAACATCACCAAAAAAGATGTTTTTAATGAATACAAAGAGACTTGCACTCAGTTTCAGCACATCTCTTACTCACACTTCACTAGACTGTGGAAAAGTGAATTCGGTCTTGTGAAAATTCCCAGGAGACATAGAATGTCTGTTTGCTCAAGGTGTGCAGAATTAAAGAGTCAACGAGAAACTGCAAAGACAGAGGTCGAAAGAAATAAGCTCATGTTATCCAATCTCTCACTTGTTTTAAAGAAAATGCTTTGACCTGATTTCTTATACAGATATTGTGCAACAGAATCTTGCCAGACATCGTGAACAACAAGCAGCAAAGAGAAGAAAGCTTGCCAAGCACAGAAAAAAAGCTCTTGAACATCCACTGCAATATATGTCTGTTGTGATTGATGGAATGGACCAAAAAAAAACTACTCTACCGCATTTCTTGAACATTCCTAAAGATGTGCCAGAGGAATGTTTTGTTAAGGTCCACCTTGTAGGAGCTATGGTCTTCAAAGGAAGTCTAAAGTGCAAAGTATTTTTGACGTATCCAAACTTGCATGGTGACCCGAACCTCACAATTACAATTCTTAACAAGGTCCTGTGCGAGCAAGAGCAATTACCACCAGTGCTTTACCTGCAACTTGACAATACTACAAGGGAGAACAAGAATCAAACACTCTTTGCTTACTGTGCCATGTTAGTGGAGCTAGGGATCTTTAGAAAAGTGAAGCTCGGTTTCTTACTTGTAGGCCACACTCATGATCAGATTGACCAAATGTTCAACAGATTTTCTGTGCGCCTTAGAAGGAAGAAGGCTTTTGCTCTTCCTACTTTAGTTCGAATTATTGAAGATTCTTACACTCCCGTTCCAGTGATCGATCTTCTTAAAGAGACTGCTGATTTCAGAGAGTTTGTTTTCTCTCAACGTTCAGACAGAGAACAAGCTGTGAACAAGTTGAATGATCTCACCTTTCAACATCACATCAAGTTCTACTTGAAGGATGGCCAAAGCTTCTTACAGTGGAAGAAGTATACCACAACTAAGGACTGGAGTCCACCAGAGGGATTACGCTTCCTTAAATATATTCCAGACACTTCCTTCATAGAACGTGCTGAACCTCTCAAAAATCCTAAGGAGTCCAAGCAGAAGAAAAGTACCCCAGTGTCATCCTTAAAAGCCATTGAAAATGGAACTTCCTCAGGCTTTAAGTACTTCTTAGAAGAAGATCGGATGTGGTGGAGTAATTTCTTTCTCGAACAGAAAATTGTTGTACAAAATATAGCTCTAAGACAGTTGCAAGAACCATTTCAAATGGCCTAACACCTTCCATCAACCCCAGCACCAAGCAGGTCCAAGCAATGCTGCATTAGCACCTGCAGTAGAAGAAGACGAGGATCGAGTCATGTACCTCGGACCAAGACGCAGGAATGAGCCTCAAGGTCATATCACAGAAATTACCAAAGGTATGCTGATTGCTCTTCCAACTGAGGAGGATGACAAAGATCGACCTTTTTGGATATCAAAAGTGCTTGATACAGTCAAGGAGGAAGGCTTAGTCACTAAACTCAAGATTCATTGGCTTGCAACACACTCAGAAAATGCTTTTGAAGGTAGATATGAGTTAGAAATGAGAAGCCAAGGAAAAGAGAGAAAGTCCAAGAAGGTGGGTTGTAGGGATGAGCTGAACCTTAATGACGTGACTATTTTGTGCTATGATTTTAAATTGAAATCTGACAATCGTCTACGCTAGAGGACTATCAATTTGCTTAAAAATCCTTGTAATTACGAAGAAGAGGATGAAGAAAGGAGTGGTGGTGGCAATGCTTCACCATCTGTTGATAGTGATGAGGAAGATAACTCACACTTCCTCGAGTGACAGTGAAAGAAGTGAAGGTGATGAGGATGGCATAAATGAATATGATGACGTCATGGATCCCTCTCTCATCACTCCTCACACTTTTGTACATAACTGAGTCTTAGAAAAAGACTGTAAATTTTGCATGTGAATATGAAGATTCTATCTTCAAATTTTGAGAATACTACAGTTTCAGTTACAGACTTACTTCAATTTTTTGTTAAATATTTTATCCTCTGAAATTAGAGTTTCTCTCTTAAAACATACTTCAAGAACATTCTATTTGCTAAGAAAAGTAATACTTTAAAAAAGTCAATTCTTTCGTTGCACAAAAAAATTAGTCATTGGGGGGGGGAGGGGGGGAGGGGGGGGAGGGATCAAAATAGAATTTCATGCATCTTTTTTTTTAACCTCGTTTTACCCCCTTTTTTGTAAAAAAAAAAGAATCTTTGAGAAATATTCTTTTTCTCTCGTTTCGATGATTTGCTCCCGTTTAATACGCAATCTTGTTAAAAGTTAAAATGAAAAAATACATTTTTTTTTCCTAATATATTAATGTGTGAGAAGCACATTAAATTGCATTATATCACACAATGTGAGTAAGATTTGATCAGCTATCCCACAAGACTTGAAAATGGGGCAGCCAAGTGCTAATGTTGATTTATTATACAGTTTTTGTTTTGGTAAAATGTGCGCAATTAAAAAGTTTCAAATTGTGTGTATCTGTGCAGGTCGTCTAGGCAACAAAGAAGTTAGCACAGAGTGGCTAACTAATCACACTATTAAAATATTTCGAGAACAACTTGCTTTGCAGCCCAAAGATCTCATTGGCAATATTAGATAAAGATAAAGATAAATTTTTATCGTCCACGGAAACCCAATAGGGTTATAGGACCCATACAAGAAAAGGGGGCAGTGAAGCCCAAATCAGCCGGAGCAAAGAAGGCAAAAGCCTAAACAAAACCCAAGGACAAAGTCACAAATAAAACAAAGGGCCAAGGCCCAAAGAAAACATGAGGGCAAAAAGCCCCAGTACAAACAGGATGAACATGCTCATGGATGCTAAGGATATTAGTGCTATAGAAATATTCTAGACATAACCTATCCACGGGTTGGAAGGCCAGTGGTCTAGAATAATCGCCGCTCCTCCTCGATAAACTACCCATTTCTTATGCTGGCGCGCTTCCCTTACTCTACAGAGTTCGTCCCTGCGCTTGCACAGCTGTATTGGAGAAAGATCCTCCTGTACCGAGAATGCAGTCCCCTTTAGGTGGTTGCCATGCTGAAGAATATGGAGCCGACTTAACGCATCCTGGAAACGAACGAGAAGGTGGCGATGCCGATTAGGACGCCTTGCTCCCACCCGAGCAGCACTCACAATTCCAGTAGCAGGAACGTGCATTGTCTCCGTAAAAAATTTCGTTGCTACCTCTAAATCTGTCTTTCTTTCTGCATCCGTCTCTATAACCCCTATAATACGCAAATTAAGGGTCGGTGTATCAGTATAGAGGCATCCTGTGATGAAGACGTCTGGGAGCTAGCAGGAACCCTGTGTGGTAGCAAGTCGGACTGTGAGACCTGAATCCCTGCATCAACACAATGTCTGGCCTCAGTCTGAATCTCTGCATCAACACAATGTCTGGCCTCGGTCTGAATCTCTGCGTCCACACAGTGTGTTGCCTCAATCTGTGTAGAGTTTTCGGCAATACCCTTCACGGCAGAGGCGGCCTCAGGGTCAGATGTCCATACGGAAGCATGTAAAGCATCTGCATTCTCACCACCCTGATTTGCTGAATGTGGCACGATATCCTTCAACAACTGCAGTAACTGTGTCCAACGCTCCACAGAAATAGTGAGAGATGTGGCCACATTTCCTCCTTCAGAATAAATGGCATAGAGATGATTCTGGAGTGGAGAGGGGAAACAGTGAGCTTGCAAAGCGAGGGTGCTGTTGAACCCAATCCTAAGAGGCTGCTAGGGCCCAAACAGAGAGGAAGGCAAACTGATTGGAGCAGTTGGTGTCGGGCCATGAAGCTGGGCCCGGGAGCGGGAGCTCGGAGGGTGTGGCAAAGGCTGTGGGAGCAAGGGCTGCTCTATTGGCTGTGGTTTTGTCCTATCCATTCGCGCTCCAAAACGCTGGTTATTGGGTGTCCTGTGGCTCATGATGTGCAGAGGTTAGATGCAGGAGTGCAGAGAAAATTGGGACACCAGGATTGGTGGCAGATGGTTGATGCTTAAGAAAAGAGGTTGTTGCAGAGAAAATCGTACTAGAGCCAATCAAGGCTAGATCTGATTGATGAGCTTCTACTGTGGGTGAGGTTGGATTGGAGCTAGGGCGTCAAATGGAACAGAAATCGAAATCAAATTCACCTGTAAAACTTGATGGCAAGAGGCCTTGTTGACTCTCTGAGCTATGCTGAATCCATGAAAATCATTGCCGGCATACTTGGAGTATTGAACCATGTTTCTTGCAGCATGAAGAGGCTTCCGATTGCCATTTGCTCCAATACCCCCAGGTCCAACAGCAAGTACCTCCCCTATGACAGGCTTTTCTTTTGCAGAATCGGTTAATAAAACCCCTACCTGCCGTCTTCTCCTCTGCTTCTGCAATCTTAATGAGAGCTCCGTCATTTAAAGGCTGAAGAACCTTGATATCATCTGTGGCAAGGAACCCAACAGTGCCCAACCCGTTCTAAAGCCACTAAGCCCTGATTGGTCCGAACTCCCCTGGTTGATGCTGCACCCCCGAGGGGCTGAATCCGGCTACCTTAGGCTAGAGAGCAAGGTATAACAATTTCTTGTGGTTTTGCATGGAAGGCAAAAGCTACACATTGCCAAATTCATGGTGATCATGAAGAGGCCTATAAGAAATTGGAGGAAAATTTTGAAGAAATCTTGAAGGAAAATCCTAGAAATGATGGATTGTTTCCAATTGCTTTTGCCATAGTGAATGCTGAAAGTGGTAATAATTGGGTTGGTTCATCAAAACTTAAAGAATTGTATGCAACAAGTTACCTTCATTTCCAAAAGACAGAAAGATTTGTTGAATGCATTGAGCTTATTTTTGGGCCACAAGTTCCCCATGCTTATTGCATGCATCATCTAGCTGACAATTTTAGGAGGGACTTCAAGAGTACATCACTTGTTCATTTACTATGGAATGCGGCACATGCAATACTATAGAGGGATATGATGAGGTGATCAGTGAGGTGGCGTGCCCCTAATGCTCAGGCCACCATTTGAATTCTTATTGCATCTGTAATTCAAGGGGTGAAGATATGGCCATTTAACTTCTAATATTGCAAAATCTCTGACTTCTTGGTTGCGTAAACCTACAGAGTCACGTAAACTAGCTATGCTGGAGTTAACGATATAAGCTAATAACATGGTTCCTCGATTGCCAGCGTGAAGTAAATTCATTTAGAATAAAGGCAGGTCAGTATGCACATTGGGCATTAACTCCTGACGCTGACCAAGATGTGAAGAAAGCATGTGACCGTGGACAGTCATACCATTTATTGTAGCATCAAAATTTAAGTATGTTATCAAAATCTAGGTTTGTTGATTTGCAGATGAGAACGTGTTCTTGTAGTAGATGGCAACAAGAAAGTATTCCTTGTGCACATGAAGCATATGCAATATTGTACAGGAATGTCCAGAGCTATGCACACCAAGCTATGCTCAAAAGTACAAAATACATTGTACGTCGACCAAAGGCATTTGGTGAAATGATAAAAACTCGATTAGCAAAACATAAAGGCATTTTATAGTTTTCCTTAAAAACAATCATGATAAGGTCTCCAAAAGATCTTTTCGGTCCCATGTTAATGGTTTGAGGGTTGTTTTATAGTTCTTGGGTTTGTTTGTTCTAGAGAGCCCATATGTGTCACATGGCATTCCTGTTTTGGCCAAGCCCAATTCTCTTATTGTTGAAGCCGAGCAACGATGGCAGCGATGGCCAATGGATCTTTCGTAGAGCCAGTTTTTTTTCCCTTGGTTGTTCAGGTTTTCTATTCCTCTTCCATTTCTGTTTTTCGCTTCAGATTTTTATTAGCGATAGCAAGGCACTTGGTGAAGAGGAGCGATGACGGCGAATCTGTCCCCAGGTGTTGGCAGATTGAATACTGGAACAAATTCGTTTGTACATACTGCCTTGGGTTTGCCGGGGTTCAACTCCCCGCCCAATAGATCTTCTGTAGAGATTTTTTAGAGAAAGTTTTGTTTTCTTGGTTTTCTAATTTTCTGTTCTTCCATCATTTCAATCCTTGCTTCACCTTTTTATTTCGAATTTTCTTCCGGATTTGTTTCCATCGGATTTGTTGGGTTACCACTGCATGTGCTTTAGTTGCCACTGCATGTGATTTAGCTGCATGTGCTTTGCTTTCCCCCGAGCTTATCAGGTTGAGGCTCTAGTTTGGTCGAACCAGTAATTTGTGTATGAACTAGTGCCCTATACATGTTTTTGCACATTTTGGTGTATTCATTGTTTGTATGTGATGGTTCAATGGTCTAACAATGGTTAAAACTTTAAAAAATACAAAAAGATATCACTTAGATAGAAGGTATAAGGTCATTTAGACATAAGGTATCACTTAAATAAAGAAAGTGGTATGAACTCAATTATGGTATTACCAAGTACAAGTACTACCCCTCGATAACCAAAAAGTGCACGGGCAATTATTATGACATACTAGATTTGCCGTGCAAAATTACAGTTAAACCTTTTCCTCCCCTAGCCCCTCATGTGCTAGGGAACTTGCGGGTCGTCGCGGTTTCTGGCAATAAACCGGCAGGCGGTGCCGCTGCGAGCGGCGTTACTTAAGCCGCCGGAAGGCGAAATTCCGGCGATCCAGAAAAAAAATGATATTTTTTTGTTTGGACGTCACTTTTTACGGTCCCTTTGAGCTCGGCTATGGCGAGCGACCGGAGCTTTGGCGATGGTGATCTTGGTCGTCGTCCAGGCGCTTGCCCATAACTCTTGTTTTTTGGTTGCCAGAGATCAGAGCTGTATTTTGAACGAATTCTTGATAGTTTTGGAACAAGTTTTGGTGGCCTATGGTAAGTGGTCGAGTTTTTGGAGTTCTGACGACGACGCTTGCTCACTTCTAAAGTTTAGAGATGTTCTGGAGGTTTTGAGTCCTTACAACGGCTTTTCCTGTGGTTTATGACACTTTTCAAGTTTTCTGTGGTAAATGTTTGTTGCCGAAGTTCGTGAAGCCGACACTTGTTGTTTACACGAGTTTCTTGGAGCCGTTGGAGGTCGGTAGTTCATAAAAGGGTTATGAGATACTTTTTTCGAGTTTTCGAGGTCTGCATGTCAAATTTTATGTGATCTTTCATGTTTTCTCGAACCATGTGTCTAATAGGAGTGATTTTCTGTAGGTTTTTTGAGCTTTGGTCGACTTCAAATGGATGCATTTTGAGGAGGCTTATTCAAGATAGGAAAGCTCACAACTCCGAGTATCTATTTAGAGCAGCAAATGAAATTATGATATCTGTAATTTTTTTGATGATCAATGATGAAAGCTCATTATTCACTGTTGTAAATGACTGTAAAAAAAGTGTAATCTGTGTTAAAGCAGTGTTAAAATCTGTGTTAAAGCAGTGTTAAATCTGTGTAAAGCAATGTTAAATCTTGTAAAATAACTGTAAATAAACTTGTGGCGCCGCTAAGCGACACCGCCGAGAAACCCCAGGCAAAAATTACCTATTTTAAACAAACATCAAAAAATCGAGGAATTTCGCCTTCCGATAATTTACGATAAATTAAAATCAATTTAGCTACCTTATTTAATTATGTGTTGACAATGATTGGTTGAACTTCAAGCACATAGATCCCAAAATTTGTTAAATTGCATTTCCCAAATATGCAAAATTTAAAAAAATACCATCATTTTCTAGTATATACCAAATTAATGTGTGAGAAACACATTAAACTGCATTATCACAAAATGAGAGTAAGATTTGATCAGCTACCCCACAAGACTTGAAAAAGGGGCAGCCAAGCCCTGACGCTGATTTACTATACAATTTTCGGTGTCGGTAGGAAAAAATGGGAAGGAAAGAAATCAATCATCGCCCAATAACTGCTTCACACGACGGTTGCAATGTTGGAGGCCGAGCCTTTCTTCCAGGTCCGAAATCTGCAGCGTACCATAAATCTTCAGACCAAAAAAAACCGAATTAAAACAAGAAAAACAAACTAATCCTACCGGAAGAGGGCTTAACATGGTGTGAAGACGACGCCTAGATCTGGACAATAATCCCATTCTTCCAGTAGTCATGGCACACTTCTCCTTGTCCCGCCAGAACTCTAAAAGCTGTGCAAACTTTAAACCACCACACCACTCATGCGTCAGAACATAAATCATTCTACCAACTTATGTAAATGCTTGGACAACATTCAATGTGCCACTGTGTCTGTGCAATGCAGACATTTAAGCAAATTCCGACAAATCATGATGCTGACAAATCATGATGCCCTTACAGTCTATATAAATATGCCCCAAAAGCACCCCTCCTTTTTCTCATTAGAAAGCAAGATATAACATAGATTTTAGTTGTTTTTTATTTCAATCAGTACCTGAAGTGAAGAACCCAATTCAGCACCTTCTTCATCCCCTTCATCACTGCTACAACTGCTCAACATTTCATCTAACCTTGGATTGGACGTGCAATCCGAAACTTTACTGCTGGAATTGCAATCAGAAGCACATCTAGACACATCTGTGGCGCTGTTTTCCATCTCAAATAAACCTTTCACACTTGAGGTGCACATGGGAGGGTTCATCATATCTCCAATTCCAGATTTAACAACATAATGAGGCGATGTAAACCCAAGTGCTGTATTCCGATCAATCATTTGTTGCTTTGTTTGGGCGGATGCATAATCCGAAGAGTCTGTTGAACATTGAGCAGATGAAGATGATGGTGATAACGAACATCTTTTATATGATAAACAACCTGATGAGCAATCTGACTCAACCAGCCTATTGCCAAATAAAGGAGATCCTATCAAAACATAAGAATCATGAAGAGAATTTCGAGCTTCTGGGGTAAGGAAATCCTCTGCTTTTAATACCCCATCATCATCATCATCATCATGATTATCATCTGGTTTTGATATGCCATCATCATTATAACCATCGTTTTGCACTGCTAATAATAAATCATTACTTTCCATGTTGGTCTCCAAATTCTCGCCAATATGCAAATCTATATCAAACACATCCAAACTGTCTGGACTATCAGGTTTCTTGTCATGACATATTTCCTTAACCATATCAGCATGGTTTTTACCCAAATCAAACAATATAGATTCAGGAAGTATTTCTGAAAGGGCTGGATCCGATAAAAAATCGTCATCCTCCATAAAAGTAAATTCTTCCACAGACCTCATCATGGAAGATGTCATGGATTCTATCATGTGTACTAGATCTTGCATGTTTGCAGATTCTTCTAAATTAGGATTCATGCTCTGAGTGCATGAATCAAATTTATCTGCCCATGATAAGACATGGGAAGAAGCATCTGGCCATTGCATGTTTACATATTCTCTGTTTTCATCTTCTGTCACTAAAATGGCATCTTCCACACGATCATCCCCTTTTTCTGAACATTCAACTTCTCTTGTGTACAGAAGCAACGGAGCAAATTCTTCGTTATTGTCTTGGCCCATTATTTCATGTCTAAAATCAGGCATATAATCAAATTCATGCATCTTCTTTGAGTATTGGGCGCTTGAATAAATACTCGAAATCCAAGAGGAATTATTTCTGATAGAATTCAAGGAATTCAAAAGCTTCGTCAAGGTAAAAGGCAGGTGATTAATCAGAAAATATGTATGCAGATCGGTCTGATTAGTGTATCCGGATGAAATTAGTATTTGCTTAACAAATGCAAATCCTATTATAGCACATCCAATATTGAAAAGAATCACCAGAAATAGGAGCAGCAATACCGATAAGGAAGGCAACAAAATCGGCAAAAATGAGACTACGAGCCCGCTTAGAATGGCCGTTTTACAGAGCTCCCGCAAACGATTAAATCTCGCACTTATATTCTTCATCATCTTGGCAAATTCAAACACTTATGCCGGAATTGAACTACGACTGTGAATTTCACAAAAACAAATTGAAGCACTTCTTCGATTAAAACCAGAAGACGCGGAGATTATACGTTAATCCGGTATGAATCGCTTAAAAAAGGAATGGCTAGTTTGCAAGAATTATATGCTACCTGGATGCATGCGGCGACTGCCAAAATCTCAGACTGACGGATTTGATCTGCAAAGATAAATAATTAGAGCAGAATTTAGGAGTTTGTGAAGCGAAGAAATCGACGTTTCGATTAGAATGGCAAATGGGACGACGTTTTTTAACAAGCGGATCGGTAGGGGCGGTGGTATGAAGGCTGCCCGTCATTGTGAAGGCTGCCCCGTCATTTTGCCATTTATGGAAAGGAATTCGCCCATCTTTTCGATTGCCCTAAACTAGAGCCAGGCCTCGAATTTAGATTTTGCACTAACCAGCAAAAATGCCGTCCTTTATTTATGCTTACCGGATTTTTGAGAAAAATACCTCTAATTTGCCGGATTTAACACTATTTTTATGAAATTTTTACCAGAAATTTGCCTGCATCTATTTTAGCAAATCGGATATTTCCAACTTTAATCGGATATTCTGGGGAGGAACCCCCCTAATTTCGACCCTTGGAGCCACATGCTTTCAAAGCTGTCCATGTGGAAAGTTTAAATCAATTTAATTTTTGTAATGGTTGTGGAATGTGGGCATGTACTTGGATTTAGTTATGTCATTCGTTAAGGGTGACTTGGATCATTCCACCCCAGCATATTTCAAATGAGCAGCGTTTGAACTCGCCCGATGGTTGGATCCATCGATCTTATGGACCAGAGCATATGTTGCGATAGAACCTAAAGCCCAGAGTGTATGTTGGGGACTATGGGCACCTCTCGTTTCAATTATGGTCATTTATGATTAAGGGTGCCTATAATTTTGAAATATGAAATATGGGTACACCTATGATTACAAATACAAGAAATTTCGCAACGGCCAAGGCTGTCGCGAACATTTCTTCCCCAACTTACCCCTGTAAGGGCGGATTTGTATATCTTTAGAGTGATGTGAAATTTTTTCTTAAAATGCGGTGCCTAATAATAAAGAATTTGTATGAGATTCCTATGTTGTATTGGCTCATGTATGTTGGATTTGTGTGAGTATGAATTTGAGAACTAGGGATTTGAACCCGTGTCTTTGCCTCATCATTTTGTATCAATATGATAGACGAGGGTTGAGCACATAGGTTTTGTTCGAGCATCGTCTCTCAAATAGGTCATTGTAGTTGATGAGAGACAAACCTATAGAAATTTTCCACCTATCAACATATAAATTCTTAATTCCCTATACATTTTCCTCCCTTTTTTTTGCTTTTCTTTGCCACTTTTTATTGGATGTAATCACATATTTAGGAGTCGATCTATGGCATAAATAGGAATATTTGTAACTATATATACTCACATGGTTGCACACACTCCATATTTAGTCTAGCATTTTAGCCCCCTCAAATTTTTCCCTTAAAAGTGACATTTCAATAATAAGAGAACCATAGACCAATAAAATATGTATGGCAAAAAAATACAACTCTGATTCATCGCCCAAAAAAAGCAAATTTCATTATTTTGCCAGTGGCACAATGGACCTCAAATTGCCGAAACAATTTTAGTCATTTAATTATAAAGACGAATACAATCAGCATTATAGAAGTGCCGTGCTATGCCCACGTGGGATTCGATCCGTAACCGCCCCACACGCCCGGGTGTACCACGTGGCGGGGGGTGATTGGTTGGGGAGAATCTAGGCTGGGGGGTAGATAGGAAACATTTTTTGTTTTTGAAGCTACGCATGTTTCCCAAGAAACCCAAAATGAAGGTCTAAATGAGCTCTTTTTTGAAAATTCTTTTTTGCAAAAAGAATCCTTTTTTATGCTTTATATCATGGAAGAATCTTTTTTGCAAAATTAGCTTTTTGATTTTTGGCTCAAAAAGGGGTGTGGAAATGGTGAGGTGGCAAATAGGCAAGGTGAGTTGGCAAGATGATGCTTACATGGCAAAGAGGGGTAATGAGGTGTCAAACAAGTTGGCAAGGTATATTTTTTCTAATCAAAACATATGATGAGGTGGAGGTGATGAGTTGGACACGTGGGTGGTGATGTGGAAGTGTTGGTGATGATTTGACAAGACAACATGTTCCCTTAATGCTCTAAACAACTTATTTTGAAGAATCTTGAAGAAAATGGGATTTTCAATGGGGGTGACATGTGTGTAGTGTGACATGGCAATGGTGATGATGTGTATGATGACTTGGCAATTTTCAAGTGGTGACATGGTCTTTCTTTTAGTGCATCCTCCATTTCTATTCTATTCTATTCTAAATTTTTGGATAGGCCAATCTAAGAGATGGGAGCTCAAGGTTGATTGGCACAATAGATTCTATGCCATAAACAAGGCTGAAGGGTGTATGTTTAGTAGATGCTTTAATGGTGGTCCTATATGTCCATAATGCATCATGCAGCTTCAAATGCCAATCTCTATTGGAAATGCTAATGGTTTTCTTGAGAATTGACTTCAAAACCTTGTTGGTTGACTCAGCTTGACCATTTCCTTGAGGGTACTATGTTGAGCTTTTAGTGTGTGACTTTGAGAGTAGCTAGTAGCAAGGCAATAGTTTGGCTCATGAATTGACTTCCCCTATCAGAGACAATTTTAAAAGGGATCCCAAATCGAGCGCAAATATTCTCATGGAGAAATCTTGATGTGGTCAAGGCATTTATCTCTCTCTAAATGGAACAGCTTCAGCCCATTTTGTGAAATAATCTGTGGCTGCAAGGATAAATTGATGCTGAGCTGATGAAGGAGGATCTATTGGACCTATAAAATCAAGTCTCCATGTTTGAAATGGCCCTGGAGAAGTTATGACAGTGAGGGGAGCTGGTTGCAATATCCTTTTGCCAAAAATTTGGCATTTGTGACAACACTTAATGACATTATAGCAATCTTAAAGAGGGTAGGCCAAAAATATCCAGACCTTAAGATTTTCTTTGCAGTTGTATCAGCAGCAAAGTGTCCACCACAGATGCCTTCATGGCAAGCTTCAATGATCATTTTAGCTTCTCCAGGATCCACATATCTCAGCAACACTCCTTCCTTGTCAACTTCACAATACTTCTCCAATCAATCTAAATTTCTTGCATTTTTCTTTGAATCTTCTTTCTTGAGGGCTACTCATGTCTTTTGGCAACTCATTGTTTCCCAAATACTTCCTGATGTCAAACTGCCAATCCAAATCTTTTTCATGAAAAGCAATCAAGTTAATAACATAAGCAGTCTCATTTAATCTCTTTTGATCCTCATGTTTAAACAAAGCACAAGGTAAATATGAACTTGGATTTTCAACTAAATTTACCACCTTGACAGTAATGTTATAAGCTTGAATCTTGCAAGCCCATCTACATAACTTGGCCTTTGGTTGTTTTTTTGCAAACAGAAGGGATAAAGGATTTTGCTTCATGTAAACTTGAGTGTGATTGTTTTGCAAAAGATGACCTTGTCTATCTATTAGGAACATTAATGCAGCTGCACTCTTCTCGAGTCTAAGATATCTTAACTCAGTGTCAGACCACATCTTCCTGGCAAAAGAGATAACATGGTCCTCCTGGAGTAATGCCACATCAATTGCCTTTTTTGTGACACTGATGTAAGATTTAAAGGGTTTTTCAAAGTTTGGGGGTTTCAGTAAGATAGAATAACAGATAGCACAGATGATTGTATCAAAAGATTCTTGGCATATCTCATTCCAATCAACCAAAATATTCTTGCTCTCATTCTTTGAGAATTTTTCAACCTTTGTGAGGTTATACATTGGACTTATAGTGTGGAAAAAATGAGGAACATACATTCTCAAAAAGCTAGTCATTCCCAAGAAGCTTTTTACCTGTTTACGTGTTTTGGGAGGAGCAAGTTTTTTAAAAGCCTTTATTTTATTCTCTGCAACCTGAATACATTTTGTGGATATTTCATGTCCCAGCAAGTCTCCTTTAGAGCATAAAAAGACACACTTCTTTGGATTTAGGCTAGCACCTCCTTTTCTACATAAAGAAAATAACTTTGTCAGATAATCAAAGTGGTCTTTACAAGAAGTACCTAAGCAAAGATCATCCAAGAAAACACGAAATGTTGTTGGAGGCATATTCTTGAAGATAGTGTCCATGGCTCTTTGAAGGTTGCTGATGCATTCATTAATCTAAAAGGCATTCTCCTCATTGCAAATGTTTCCCATGGTGTGACGAAAGAAGTCTTTGGCTGATCTTCTTCTTTAATGCTTATTTGATTAAAACCTGAGAAACCATCTAAGAAAGAATAGATCTCTTTCCCTGCAACAGCATGTAACACTTCTTCCAAGAAAGGCAAAGGGTAACAATCTTTGATAGTAGCCTTATTTAAATCCCTATAATCAATGCAAATTCTTATGGTTTTGTTTTTCTTTTCAATAGGCACAATGCAAGATAACCATTCTGGATTCACTATTTCTAAGATCACACTAGCATCTTTCATTTTATATAATTCTTCCTTGATTAGGCCAAGCAAAGATGCATTTATTCTCCTAAGCTTTTGCACAACAGGTTTCATGCCTTCTTTGAATTTCAAACTCACACACTCCTTTATCAACACCAACCAGTTCATTGTAATCCTAGGCAAACTCATCTTCCCATTCATCAAAAAATTTAGTGACAAATGACTCATCATCCTCTTTGAATAAATCCCCAGCATATAAAATTCTATCTTGACCCTTTTTATTTACTTTCACCTCTTTTACATGTTTTTCCTCACTTGCATTGATTACCAAGATAGGGTAGAGTTGTTGCAGATCATCCCTTTCCAAGTCTTCTTCTTGAATTGCTCCCTCAGCCAAATGTTCGAGTTGAACACTTCTGCACAATGCATCAGCCTCAAAGTTTTGCTCTCTTGGCACATGGCATAATTTCCAAGTCTTGAAGTTAGTTAATTCTCCTAAAGCTTTGTGTCTCAGCAAAATCATGTCTTCATTTTTTGCTTGATATTCATCCAATATCTGTCTGCAAACAAGCTGTGAATCTCCAAAGATAACAATCTTATTAATGTTCAAATTCTTGGCTTCTTGAAGTCCTGCTATCAGAGCCTTGTATTCTGCCATGTTTGAGGTTATATTTGGAAAAATTCTGCCTACTTTTACAAGCAACCTATTAGAAGAATCTTTAAGAATAGCAGCAGAAGAGGCCACACTTAATCTCTTTGAGACACCACCATCAAACTACAAATAAGCAAAGTCTTCTCTTTTTGAGAGATTTACCTCTATAGGGAATTCTAAGTTTGGCAACTGATCACTTGTAGTGTGCTCATATTCTTCACAGGGATTTAGTACCAGAATATCTTCTTCAATGAAATTCAGAGCTTCAAACTCTCCCACCTTATTGTAGAGTGTTAGTCTCTTTTTACCATTTGAAATAGTGCACTCTCCTCTTGACCACACAGGTCTTGCATCTACTGTTGACAACCATTTCCGTCCCAAGCGCAGATCATAAATATCTGACTTCTCATCTATTCCTTCAAAGGCAACAACCATAAAGTTAGCAGCAACAATTATCCCCTTAACATCAATAGATACATTTGTGACTGTTCCCATGGGGTTGATTTTGGTGTTTGAGAAGATTTTAGGACCATGGAAGCCTTCTTGTCTATTGCAAGGCCACACAATCTCATAATATGATGAGGCATCACATTAAGTGGTGATCCTCCATCTAATAGGACTTTGGTCAGAACCTTTTTGCCCATTCTAGCAACACATGTAAAGGCTCCTGGATCATAGTCTTCTTTGAGTCAAAACATGCTCCTGAATATGATTTGTGAGAGCAAATTCATCTTCCTTGGTCAGATTTAGAACCTTTTTTTTTTTGTAGGATGGAGTTATTTTCAGCAGGGTTAGCAAGTCAATACTAATTTTCGAGTTCTTAAGCAAATATTCAAAACAAGGGGGAGGAGTTACAACCATATTTTGCTCAATTTTTTTGTGTCTCGCATCATTGACTTCCTCATTGACTTGTACTTGCTCTTTGTCCTTTGCATTGTTCATTCCTTTAGTGTGAACAACCATAATCTCCTCTTGCTCTTCAATTTCTTGCACAAATCTGACAGCAGCACTTTGTTCATTGGCTTTAGATTTCTGTTGTCTAGTAAAATATTCTTTCACACTGCACCTATCTTCATAATGACCTACTACTTTGCAAAAAGCACAAACAGGGCATTCCTTACCGAAATGCCCCCTTTTACCACACTTTGTGCAAGGCCTATATCAACAATAGTCTGATGAGTGAGTGTTTCTTAAACAATGAGCACATGGAGGATAAATTCTCTTCTCAGGTCTGGAACTCTTCATTTCTTGAAGTTTCTTAGTCACCTCGATCAGAGCTTCAGACACTTTAGTTATTGCAGCTCTCATATCAGCCACAGGACCTTCTGCATTCTTTATTTTTTTTATTTCTTCTTATCTTTTTGAATAGCATAGACTGGCACAGGTCCTGGTCCCATATACTCCTGCTCATAATCTGGAAAGAAGAGCCATGAGTTCAAATTCCAGGAAATAATCTCGGTAGAACCTCCAAAATGTTGAAGATGTTCCTGGCAAGACCTTCAACCTCAGTGGTTTAGAACCTCTAGGTCGCTTGAGGCAACCACTCTATGTGAGAGAATTCCAAGGAAAAAAGCTCAAACAACAATTTTCAATCACTTGCCCAAATCAGAAAAAAGTCTGCCTTACAAAAAATGATGCCAAATGCAAAGAAACAAAGATTTGCTCAAGATTTCTGATGCCAAAGCTCCTCAAGATCTTGATGAACACTAGGTAAAAAGTCAGTTGCCTTATGATTCATGCAGATCCTTCAAATATGCATTTCTGACTGGGTCAAAAGTTGGTCAATATCCCTAGCAGAGAGTGATTTTTTGTAAATCCTATAAGAACGATCTTTTTTGTGTTTTGATGCTTGGATCTTCTTTCTGTATGCCTGCACACAACAGTCAAGTACACTCTTTGTATAAATAGATCCCAAATATCTTGGAAATTAGAATTTTAGTCTGACAGACTGTCACAGACAATGAACATTCCAGTTGTGCTTGGGCAAATCGATCTATTAAGGGCTCTTTTTTGTTTCTTGAATAAGTCCTAGTGCTATTTATGCCTTGCAAGCCAAAGAATACAACTTATCAAGCAAAAGATGCAATCAAACACTAAGATGTGCAAATTCCTGGCCTATTTATGCAAGCAAGAATTTATGTCAGTAAAATATGCAAGCATCTCGGTCATCATTCATCTGTTATGCACATATCTGAACGCAACTCTTACTGCAATTATCTGATGCCTAAGTGCAAAAGCCTACTGTCAAATTTTCACAATGCATCTTTCCTCTGCTATTCTCCAGAATCTAGCCCCTGCAGCAAACGTTGTACCCCAAGCTAGGCTAATCATCAGATTTGGATTTCTACAGCAGCTACTGATAGGCTTACTTTAGGTTTCTTTAATTTTCGCGAAAACTGTGACAGAGATATCCTGTGCATTCTTTCGTTCTCGGCTGAGGGGAGAAATTTGATCCAGAACATCAACTCCTCTGGGTGTCTTGAAACAGTTCTAAGGACCCACAACTTCGCAGATAGAATCTTAGTTCTTGAAGCAGAGCCCAGCGTCCTTAAGCTCTGTTGTCAAATTTTCGGAATCACTTCTCGCCAAGAATTGTCTTTGGGTCCAGAAATAAACATCCTGCTCCTCCAAAATGAGATCTAAGCAGCTAGCATGCAAAGGGAAAACTTCTGGTAATAGATTCGACTATGAACCGGAGGATAATGAATCTCTCATACAGGAGAGCAAAGATTGGAAGCTGATCTTGAAACTGGAAGAGAAAAACGATCTGGCATGGAAAAAGATGAGGGAACTCACAGCGACATTTGACATCATCCGAGATCAGCAAAATGCAGCCATTGAATGTATGGGTATCAAGAAAGAGGGTCAGATTCTTGCCTGTCAACAAGAAATCACCAGACTGGAGAGACAATACGCCGAAGGGAAAGCCAATGACAGGGATCTGGTCTGGAATATGATAAATAGGCTCCAAGACCTTGACTTAATGCTTTACCAGATGATCCGAGTCAAATCTGGGCACTCCAAGGAAGATTGTTGTAGCCTCAAGAACCAAATCTTCAAGAAATCGATGACTGACCTACTCCAGACGACCAAGGACCTGGCAGAGGACCTAGAACTCATGGAATGGAAATCCAAAGCTACCTTTCGACTGGTTCGAGTATGGGAGAGTGCAGATGACCACAAGATAATTGAATTCAAGGAAAAATTCAAAGAGGATCTGTCCTTGATAGCCGCAGAGGAACTAAAGAATGTGAAAGTAGATTATGATACAGTTATGCACAAACTTGAACCAACCAAAAAATGCATGATCAGTGACAGCAATGGCTATTTCAACCCCCGAGATGCAGGAGAATGCCCTTGTCTCAATTGCAAAAAGGTAGTCAGCCTCAACTTGGACAAACAGTCAACCAAGATCTCAGATTCCAAGCTTCAGTCAAAGATCCCAACTATGGGCAAGTATGACAAACTAAATGGTACGTCCCCTTCATTCAAAAATGTTCTTTTAAACTCTGATTGGGGGGAGAAAAGTAATAAAAAACAGGAAAAGGACAATTACACTAAGGGGTCTCAGGTTGATCTTTTTGCTATTAAGGATAATGAGGCTAAAGTAAAATACTCTGCTAATGGGATTATGGTTCATTTTCCTGCTAAATGTCCTAACATAAGTGAGGTTAAGCACTGGTTTAACAGAGCCATTAATATCCCTATTCTTTCTATCCTCAGAATGGACTCTAAAACCTACCAAATCTTATGCAGAGATAGTAATCACAGAAAGATCATGCTCACTAGAAAAATCTCTTCCATAGCAAACTGCCCGGTGTACATCATGGATTGGAATCCTCTCTATATCCCGGGCAATTTTTCTGGTGTTGCCACTACCACTTGGGTCTCCTGCCCAAATCTGCCCCCTAATTTTTGGACTCATAATCATCTTACAGCAATTGGAAGCTGTCTGGGGGAAGTTATTGATATCTCAATTCCTCAAACCGACTTCCCCTCTATCTGCATTCTGAAAGAAATTGATTCCGACTGGGAAAAATTCATTGGCACCAGGATTGATGAAGACATCTTTTTAGATGTTGTTATCAAGTATTCCAAAATTCCTGTCATGAAGGAATATAAGGAAGAACCCCGATAAAGGAAAGGCCCCAATGTACCCCCCCCACCTAAAAGGTTTCGGGTTCAAAAAAAACCCAACAGCAGCAAGAAAGAGGAAGAGGAAGATCTCTGCAAAAAAGGGGAAACTAGCAAACAAAAAAATGGCAATCCTATAAACATCATCCCTCTTATGATCTGCTGTGCTAGCAATGTGGATAATATTGAAGACAGGGCAAATAATGTGATCATTGAGGAGATTGAAGAGATTAAGGAAGATAAAGCTTTAGCTATAACAGGAGAAGTTTTGGAAGAAATTCACTATGTTTATGACAGTGACCATTCTGAACAGCATTTCCTAGAGCAGGTGATTGAAAGGGATTTAGACAAAGAAGATGAAAAAGGCTCCTGGGAACTGATCACATCTAATAGAAAAAAGAGAAATAAAAAACAAACCTTTGAAGTCTCAAGGAGAAGTTCAAGGGTCCAAAAAAAAACTGATTTTTATGGATATTAACCTTAGATGTATCTTGGAATCTCCAAGGTATTAATTCGAATGTCAAACGAGATAGGCTCAAGGTTTGTATTTCCTCCATTAATGCTGATATGATTTTTTTCCAGGAACATAAGCTTCATGATGATGATTTTGAGAGACTTATTGCTAACACCCTTCCTCCTAGTTTTAGACTCTGGGCTATTAGAGCAAATAATAGTTCTGCAGGTATTTCCATAGCTTGGAAAAACAGTTTAAATATCTCCAACATTCAGATGATGCATGGCAACTGTGGGAGATGGCAAATTCTCCATGGAGATCTCGGAACCAAAAGGTTTGCTTTTGTTAACATTTATGCTCATAATCAACCTGGTGAGAGAAGTCCTATGTGGAATATTATTAGAAATAGCTTAGCTAACATCCCTTATGATAACTGCATTCTTGCTGGTGACTTTAACATGGTCACTCATGATTTTATGAGGAGTACTAATTTTAGACCTCTCCTCAATCAAGAGCAGAATTCTTGGGGGCACCTTATCTCCATGCATGATCTTAAACTGGTTAGAACCCAACCAAATACTTTCAGCTGGTTTAATCAGAGAATTGATGACCCTATCCACTGCCTTCATGACCGTTTCTATGTCAGTGAGAATCTTTGGAACCAATGTGACAGGGTTTCAAATTTAAATGGCTATACAATCTCTGACCACTTTCCCCAGTTGCTGGAAATAAGAGGGGACACCTCAAATGCCAAGAGAAAATCCTACTTCAAGTTAAATGTCTCTCTTCTTGACCAGCCCACTTTTATTCATGAGTTTGAACAGGTTTATAGGAAGACCCCTAAACCTAGAAATCAGTTTGGATGGATGGAATGGTGGGTGAAAGTTGCCAAAAATGTAAAAAACTGGCTCAAAGTCTGGGGTAAGCAAATTTGTAATCAAGAAAAGCAGCACCTGATGGATTTGAGAACTCAACTCCAGCAAACCTCCTTGGACCAGCAAGAGAATATAAAAATTCAAGTTGAAAGAGAAGAACTCAAAATTGCTAAAGGTTGGCAGCTAAAAGCTAAAATCAGGGAACTTAAGGATGATGAGAGGAGTAATTCCAAATATTTTTTCATCAAGGCCAAAGGTAGAACTAAGAGAAATCAGATCTATAGTGTAAAGGTCAATGGCAATCCCATCTCTGAGGACAAAGACCTGAAACAGGCTGCTACAGATCACTTTGTGACAATAATGGGATCCTCTCCTACTGCCATGGAAGAGGATATTGTCAACTTCATTCAGATTCAAAGATCTATCCAAGATGAGCAGAATGAAGGCATGAATGCTCCCTTTACCATTGAAGAATTGTGGGCAAACGTTTCAGGTATGGAAAATGGTAAGACTCCGGGTCTTGATGGCCTCCCAGTGGAATTTTTAAAAAAAACTTGGAATATTATTGGAAATGATATTACTAATGTGTGCAATGAGTTCTTACTTCTCAGGAATCTAGACTGCAGAATCAATACCAGCTTTATTTCCCTGATTCCCAAAATTGATGAGCCTGAAACTTTCTCTGATTTTAGACCTCTTCTTATATCCCTCACCAATGTTATTTACAAAATCATCTCTGCTACCATAGCCTCTAGACTGAAACCTATTCTGGATCTTACTATTTCAAACACTCAAAGTGCTTACCTAAAGGATAGGTCCATTTTAGATAATGTAGCCACTGCTATCATAGGCATGCATTGGGCCAAAGAAACTAAACAGGACATAGCCTTGCTCAAGCTGGATATTACCAAGGCTTTTGACACGGTCAGCTGGAACTTCCTCTTCAAATGTTGTCAAAAGATGGGGTTCTCCCAAGAAGTGATAAGTATTTTTCAAGCCATCCTTCACAATTCAAGATCCTCGGTTCTGATCAATGGGGAATGCAGCCCTTTCTTTGAGATAAAGAGAGGTGTAAAGCAAGGCTGTCCTCTTGCCCCTTTTCTCTTTCTTATAATTATGGAAGCCTTGAATTGTGCCTTCA
Source organism: Isoetes taiwanensis (assembly GCA_021234155.1). Classification (NCBI taxonomy): domain Eukaryota; kingdom Viridiplantae; phylum Streptophyta; class Lycopodiopsida; order Isoetales; family Isoetaceae; genus Isoetes; species Isoetes taiwanensis. The sequence goes on along the minus strand of JAJEKV010000029.1, from coordinate 10,943,338 downwards.
AAAAAGCTGATCAGGAGAAGAGAATTGTGGGACTTAAATTCCCCAGGTAATCGGGGATGCATGTTTTTTCCTTAATGCTCACTTTGCAGATGATACCTTTCTTTTTGTCACTATGAAAGAGAACTCCATCACAAACACTCAAACTGTTCTCCAAGATTTCGGCAACTGCTCGGGATGTAAGATCAACCCTCTCAAGTCCAAGCTCATAGCAAGAAATCAGGTAAAGGGGCAGCAGACTGCTCAAACCCTTGGCTGTGAGTATCCCTCTCCAATTACAAAGTCCAAAATCTTGGGTATTCCTTTTGCTTTAAGGACTAATGCTAGTGATCTTTGGGGGGACATTATTGAGAAGTTCCATAGAAAGGCGGATCTTTTAAACAGTAAATATCTGTCCAAAAATGGAAGAGCTATCTTAGCCAACTCGGTCATTTCTTCTTCTCATGTCTACCAGTCTTCCATCCTTTTAGCCCCTAAAAAGGCCACATCTAGGCTCCAAGGCATTTTGGGTAGATTTATTGCTAGTGGGGGCAGTAATAGAACCTGGGTTCCAGTTTCCATGAAAGAGTGCATGAAGAAGAGAAAGCATGGTGGTCTTGGAGTTCTGGATATTGAGAAACAAGGGCTGGCCCTGGCAGCTAAATACATTTATAGAGCGGGCCACAATGAGATTAACCACCCTGTGTCTGAGCTAATTAATCATTACCTTGCTAAGTGTAAACCCTTTGGGTGGAGAAATGTGAACATGCATCTCCCCTCGACGCCTATTCTTTGAGTTTAAGGTGCCCAATAATACTCCTGGAATCATTAAAAAATGGATTAGAGCCTGGAAGGCAGTCAGCAGGATGTATTCTTGGAAGGAGGGCATGTCTAAAGACCAAACAATCTTTTGGAATCCCTCTCTTATTTTAAATAACCCTAACATCTGCTTGGCTATGCACTTCCCTATTCAGTGCAAAAGATGGTCAGAAAGAGGTATCACTCACATCTCTCATCTGTTTAATGATGTGGGCTTTATAGAATTTCAGAATTCAGTTCTTGCAGATATGGGTGAAGACCATGAGAGACTCTACCAGGCCATAAGAAGTTGCCTTGATGAAGGAGAATGGCACAACCAAGAAACCCAATGGCATGTTTATGGTAATTCAGGTTACAGGGTTAAAAATGCATACAGATTTTTGACAAGGAGCTACACCATCTCTATTCACACCAAATGGGATATCACTCAGGAGAGATGTATGGCAAATCTAAAATTCATGTGGAACTCTCCTATTAACCCCAAAATTAAGGCCTTTATGTGGCAACTTTGGCATAAGGCTCTAGCTACCAATGCTAAAAGATTTAGATTGAACATGACTGCCTCTAACTTATGTGAGAGACGTTTACAGGAAGCTGAAGACGAAAATCACTTGTTCAAGAACTGTTTATGGGCCGAGTGGGTACTTGAGCTGGCTGCTGAGGAATTCCAAAATCCCAACCTGTCCTCTACCCCTCTGGTCGAGATTCTCTTTCCTAACGATCCTCAGGACTAGAGAATCTACATCCTACTCTGGAGGATCTGGAAAGCAAGGAACTCGATCATCTTTGACCAAGAGATTATCTGGCCAATTGCAGTGATCAAGCAAACGAAATATGATATCTCTTGGATAAGAGAGATTTTCTCAATTCACTAACTGTTTTTTGTTTCTTTGATCTATAGGTAACATTCTTATTGCACAGAAGAAGCTAAAATGGAGTCGGATTAATCTCGGGGTAAATGCCATGTGGCTGGACCAATTTGGAGCCATCCCAACAGATTACCATGGTGACCACTGTCATTGTGACTGTTCGTGCTTCCAAAGCCTGGACGCCAGAAGAGGACTTATTTGTGAAGCAATAGACAAATCAGGTCGTTTCAATCCATCTAAATGTCAACTATGCAGCTGCCCGTTCTGTTCATTCATCTCTGCTACCAAAGGAATGGGTCTAAAGGACAAAAGGAAAATTGGAGAAGCATCAGGATCTGCCAATCCAGGAAACTGAAATCAGACTTTTTGACAAAAACTATATTTTAGATCTTCTCGGTTTTAAGTCTCATATGACACTGTATGCAGTATTTTAGCCTTAGATCTTTTCCTAGAATCTAAAAGCTAGATCAATGGGTTAATCACTTCCCAGGACAAAAAAAGTTGATTTTTTGTACTCATATATACATATGTACCTCTATGTATAACTTATTAATACAAATATAGCCTTCAATCAAAAAAACAAATTTTCACAATGCAAAAGAATAGAATATGATTTTATCGTCCACGGAGACCAACTGGCCTATGGTCAAAGGAAAATCATTCACAAGTATTTCTTCAAGGGTCGGATTTTCATTCCTTCAAGATTCACACAGTAATCAAACAGAATCCCAAGCTCTATATCTTGGGTACAGGCTGAAGTTATACTTCAAATCAGGTAATCCAATGAAAATATCAGAAATTCATGGATAATCTGGTGCGTGGAAGGCAAATTCAAGCTTGAATCATTAAAACCGATCTTTCTTCAAAGAATCTTGATCAGTATTTCGCCCAAAAGCCTTCGAAAATCTTCTGTGTAATTTTCCCCCTTTTAAAATGCCATGTTCCGGCCTGTTCTTGGTAAATCTGGGCCAGAATCTTGTCATTTTTGCTTGATTAATGAGTTGTTGGTGTAATATAGGTGGATCCGAAGGTATTTCATCATGATTAAGTTGTTGAATCTGGTTAATTTGACGGATCTTGGCATAACAAAGGACTTAGGGTTCTTGAAAAATTTGCTCGAAATATCCCACAGGAATTTTCAGGAAAGTCAGACTGGGTTTTTAAAGACGAATACAATCAGCATTATGGAAGTGACGTGCTATGCCCACGTGGAATTCGATCCGTAACCGCCCCACACGCCCGGGTGTACCACGTGGCGGGGGGTGATTGGTTGGGGAGAATCTAGGCTGGGGGTAGATAGGAAACATTTTTTGTTTTTGAAGCTACGCATGTTTCCCAAGAAACCCAAAATAAACGATGGTTCTAAGTACGCCCGATTTGGGTTGGCCTCCCATGGAAACCCTTCCGGGTTTTAATGGAAACCCTTCCGGCTTTCCATGGAAACCCTTCCGGTTTTCTAGAATTTGAAAACCCGGAAGGGTTTCCACTAAAACCCGGAAGGGTTTCCATGGAAAGCCGGAAGGGTTTCCATATTGGAAAGCCGGAAGGGTTTCCATTAAAACCCAGAAGGGTTTCCACAAAATTATTTTTTTTCAAAATATTTACACACTTGAGCCTTTATGGCTCACGCCTTTCCACACGGACGCCCGACATTAAGGCGCACGTCCATCGAGCGCACATCACTCAAAATTCAAATTTTGAGTGGAAACCCTTCCCGATTTCCTTGCATGATGGAAATTGGGAAGGGTTTCCACAGGAGGAGGAAAATAGGAAGGGTTTCCACAGGAGGAGGAAAACAGGTTAGGTTTCCACATGAGGAGGAAAATAGGTTAGGTTTCCACATGCAGTTAGAAACTCCATGGGTAATATTAACTAAGAATTGAGACCAGCTTTAATCTCAAAAATTCTGGCACTTAACACCCAATATAACATGACCTCAAAAATTCTGGCACTTCACATGGTTTGATGTGTTATGATAGTGTGTTGGCATTGTGATGATGCCAGCACACATGGTGTGGTTTGATCTTGTATCCAGGTTATGCTATTTTGAGTATATGACATGCTTGGATCGTCTACAGTTTTCTTTGCTAGGTTGGTTGCAACTGAGTCTTGACAGCCTATATTCGTATGAATATGTAAGAGCTTCAAGCATAAGCTGTTGGATGCTTTTCTTGCAGCAGGCAAGCTGTTTGAACTAGCTGTGTGAGGCTTAAGGAAGTCTATCCTAGGCAAAAGGAGGAATGTGGTATATGTAGGGATTCCAACACTAAAGTCGTAAGAGAAATCAAAGACATAACAAACAATTTGAAGGATCGAAGACAAGTTGCTAAAACCATGAGCGAAAGCAACAAGTATATTCTAGTAATCTATTGCGCATTCCAATTCAAATTTAAAGTCATTCCATTCATCACTACCAATTCATGAGGGCAACCCATAGTGCCACAACAGTTTCTTTGTTAATAGTTTCATAGTTTTCATTCTTCAATCTATCTTTTTATGATCCAATTAAAAACTTGCATGCCGACATTGTTCTGTTGTGACCTAGAAGCTATTACATGCAAGAAGGGTCTAAAGAAACAATTCAGCGATTAAAATGACCTAGAAAAGGTATGCAAGAAAGAGAAATATTAGGCCACAACATTCTAACATATACTTATACTGCAGATGATAATGGAACTCATCCAATGCCAACAAGATCAAGGAACTCATCCAATGCACGTAAAGAGAGAACTCTAAGAGCCCAAGCAGCGAGGTGATTTGTGATATTTAAATACAATGCAAAAGAGATTTTTAAGTACAGAGATTTTGGCATTGCAAAAGATATTTAGATTGCCAAAGAGATTGTTGCTGCATGACTTCTGCATCCTTCACTGCCTCATTCAACCACCCAGAATGCCTGCTTGACGGTCATAAAGGACGCTGCAGCTATTGTAACATGAAAAATGTGGCAGCCCTTGTCGTCTTTCGTTTGAAGCAGATCACTGGTATTTGCTACCTCCATGCACTTCTTACCATTACTAGCCTGCTATGCACTAAGAAAGCAAATTATGCAGGCACAAACAAGGCAGTAAAAAGAAAGAATGTTTGCGAGATCATGAGATGCTAATCTACAGATCCAAAATACAAAAACAAGTTCATATCTGCAGACTTTGCCCAGGAAGAAACAAAAGAAGAGAAATATATGAAAATGGCATACCTCGGTTTCCAAACTCTGAATCCGGATCCATAGCATGCCGGAAAGCATTCGCATAATCTTGATCTCTTTCTCCATGTCTGCGTCTCCAATTTTAACCGTTGCTCCAATGGTTTTGCAGGCGAACTGCTTCTTGCTGCTTTTACTCCGGCACAGAAAGACTGTGGCTGCTCCTCCGTTGCCGATTTCCCTGAGCACATCGTAGCGCTTTAGAAGATTGGGATAGTCCTTGCTCAAATCCGTCGTATTCTTCATTCCGACAAACACAAGCGAGCGAAACCTAGAAACCGAATGAATGATTGAAACCAAAGAGCCTTTTTATCTAGCCTACACTGGCTTTTTTTTTACACTAACAATAAGGGCTTCGTTTCCACACTTTCACGCACAATCCATCCGCCATTTTCCATGTTTTTCTGAGACGTTCATTCTTTTTAGTAACTTGCTCTGATTTTTAAGCCGAACTCCAGAAATCGAACGCTTCATTGAATCTTTTTTGGACTTTCTAAATCACTGAACTGAAACGCATCTTTGAATCCCCTGAATCGCCACAAACCCTTTCTTGAATCCTTGCCTCAGAAACGCTTCTTGAATCCTTGCCGGTGAGGTGAAACCTTGAATCTCCAATTGCAGCCGGAGAAGAGGTGAGAAGAAAAGAAATTCTTTCTAAAAAGCTTCTTCTAAAAATAGACGTGGGAATTAAATCTGGTCATTAACTAAGGGCCGCGGATATCTTCTTCCGGAAAATTCCACTTCCAGTGGAAACCCTTCTGGGGTTCTAATATGGAAACCCTTCCGGATTTCATGGAAATCCGGAAGGGTTTCCATATAAAACCCCGGAAGGGTTTCCACTAATTTATTTAATAACCCCAATCGGGGGGAGATAGTGTGAGCGCAAAATAAAGGTCTAAATGAGCCCCTTTTTTGAAAATTCTTTTTTGCAAAAAGAATCCTTTTTTATGCTTTATATCATGGAAGAATCTTTTTTGCAAAATTAGCTTGTTGACTTTTGGCTCAAAAAGGGGTGTGGAAATGGTGAGGTGGCAAATAGGCAAGGTGAGTTGGCAAGATGATGCTTACATGGCAAAGAGGGGTAATGAGGTGTCAAACAAGTTGGCAAGGTATATTTTTTCTAGTCAAAACATATGATGAGGTGGAGGTGATGAGTTGGACACGTGGGTGGTGATGTGGAAGTGTTGGTGATGATTTGCCAAGACAACATGTCCCCTTAATGGTCTAAACAACTTATTTTGAATTATCTTGAAGAAAATGGGATTTTCAATTGTGGTGACGTGTGTAGTGTGACATGGCAATAGTGATGATGTGTATGATGACTTGGCAATTTTCAAGTGGTGACATGGGTCAATTTGATGCTAGTGCATATAAATTGCATACTTTAGGTAATTCTTTGACTTTTGTTGCTTCCCTTAGAAATTTTGCACTTTCTCTCTCCATTTTGACTTCTAGTGAGAGAATTTGGCCCTAGACCATGGAGGTCGCCAAATTGAGTGGAAATTTTTATTTTACAATATGGTGGTGGTAGGTGGGTGTCTGACGTGAGAATGATGTATGAAAGAGATGCTTTGACTAGAAAAAATTCCCTAAGCCAATTTGCTATAGGAAATGAGGGCTAGGCATGGCATTTGAAGTCATGTGGGAATTTTTGGAAAAGGAAATGAATGGCTCAAGGTAAGGATCATATGAAATAGTCATGCCAAGAACTCAAAAGAAATATCATATACCAAGAACACTCAAGGGGTCTTCCAAACTTCAAATTTGCTTTGCTTGAATCACCTTCTCTAGCATACTTGTGTGATCTTTCATGAATGTCTTCATCTTGGTCTTCAAGTGTCCATTTTATAATCTCTAGGATACATTCTCTTCAAATCAATGGTGTTTGTGTATCTGTGACTCAAATCAATATGCAAGCATAAGTAAATCAATGTGAATCTTGCTCTTCTATGCTGCCATAGCATGGCATCAAACCCCAATTAACTAGATTGAATGCTTTGGAAATTTCTATCCAGATGAAGGATTCTGCCTCTGATTTGATATTTTCCAGGAAAAAGATCTGCAGGGCGTAGGGGTGCAATATGAGGGTTGTGTGCGCTTGGAGCTATTGGCCTAAGAGCTCCAACTAAGTTAGAATGCCTCTCATGCACCTGCAGATGGTGGACTCAGTGAAATCGGCATTAGGCTGTCTTGTCCATGCCATAGGTAAAGGGTTTTAGGACCCATGCCATGTTGGAACAGGATACAATGTTGCAAACACTCTGCATTGGAAACTAACTGTGGAGCTGTGGAATAAAAAAATCTGCTAGTGGTAAACCTGTGAATGCCGGTGATGCCTGGCTAAAGCAAAATGATTTCAGAATGGTCTGTGTGCTCTCTATTTATATGTTCATTCCGTTGAAGACTAAATGTTTATGTGTTCATTCGGTTGCAGACTAAAATAATTCTGGAATGATGGGTCAAGGATAGAACAACTTAATAGTTTAGCAAGGCTTTACATTTTCAGTTACTCTTGCGCCAAATTTTGGTTCAATATTTTCCAATTTCTTAGAGTCTAGTAATTATTTAGTTCAATATTTGCTCGATTATTAAGCTTTGTGCATTATCAAGTAATAGTTGCATTAGTCCACTTTTCTTCTTTTTCCTTACCTTCTCAAGTAGAGCTATCGCAGAATTGCTTTTATTAGATGGATGGAATAATAATTCTCTATCCTCCACATCAAGAACGGTCTGTGTGCTACGTTTTTATATGTTACAGACTAACTTAAATTCATTCAGGAATGTTTGTTCAAGCATGGAAACAACTTTACATTTTCAGTAAGTTATTCTTGTGCCCACCAGATTGTGGGCTTTGGATTGTTAAGAACAACACGGTATAAGGGTGCATCCCCATTATACAGAAACCGAGTTTGCTATGTCATCGGAACTGATTTCCTACAATCTGTTAGGGCGCATACCATTCCCTTTACTGTTGCCGAGCTTCTATTTTCTTGGCTAGTTGCATTGAGCCACGAACAAACCCCCACTGGGCTACAAGACAAACCCAGGTTGCAAGAGGACAAATCCAGCTTGCTAGAAGACAAACCCAAGGTCTGACTTGGGCAATTCAGGACTTCTGAAGAAAGGGAAGGTGCTCTGGACTCATCAGCAGAACTCCGGTGCCTTGAAGATAATGGAAATGCTTTTTTTCCTGGCTGGGTTTGCCATGTGGCAAAGTCAGCCTGGATAATGGCCTAATGGGGATGCACCCTAATAACTCTTTTTTCTTTCTCCAGCGCATCATTTTCTTATCGAGATCCAAGATTCAATGATTTCTTCTTGTCTGGTCCCAATTTTGGTTCAACATTTCTATTATAGCTATGAAAAAGCTACAATTTCTTTGACATTTTATATTGCAATATCACTTCTTGATAATAGGATCACATTTTCCTCTCCCCGACAAAACGGAAGTTGAGATGCATTTTTACCTCTTGCTGGAAGCAAATTTGAAGCAGAAGACTACCTGATTTGAAGCTTCTTGCTTCTTGAGAGCACCGCTCTGCATCGAATTTAAAACAGATGAATGCTTCGCCAATACCCAGAAAGTCGGATTAAAAACCACTTTCTGCTATAGATCCCCTGTTTTGTTTGATGGGCATGTTGATGGAAACAAAGTAACGAGAAGAAAGAGGAGACAAGATGCGAGACACAGAATGGCGCACAAGCTTTCTTCGAATAGAACTGATGTTGAATGCATGGATACAACTGCTATATATAGCAAAAAGGCTACTCTAAATATGATGACAACTCCTAAATATGATGACTTCGTTGTGATCTTAATATCCAACGTTCTAATCTTAACTTCCTAATGAGTTCAGTCTGACACTGACACTATTTGTCTTTTTGACATGCAACACCCCACTCGTGGGACGATCAAATCTCAATGCTATCCTCTAGGTGGATTGCTGCCTGGTGATTCTGGTCCCTCACTTGAAAGGTGGGTGCTGCTGCTCCCCCCACTCGAAGACTGCATGCCGAGCTGTAGGAGATTCTGAGAATGTTTGTAACGAGCAAGTGCCTTGGTAAGAATGTCGGCAGCCATGTCTTCGGTTGGACAATGAAGCAGATGTATAAGGCCATCAGAGACAAGGTCACGAATGTAATGGTATTTGAGGTCAATGTGTTTGACTCTCCTGAAGAACCGATTTTTGGCAATAGCCGCTTTTTTTGGTTATCAACATAGATCAAGGTAGAAGGTGGAGCAGGAATATGGAGATCGGTACAAAGGCGTTGCAGCCAAATGGCTTCTCGAGCAGCATGATGAAGGGCAACGTATTCGGCTTCAGTGCTGGAGAGACTCACACAGGTTTGTTTAGAACTGTTCCAACTGATGGGACCGCCGGCAAGAAGAAAAACATACCCAGAGATGGACTTCCTGTCATGGTGATCCCCGCCTAATCAGCACGGAGTAACCATGTAAGGGAAGAGATGTGGATGATGTGGAATAATGAAGACCAACAGAGAGTGTGCCAGCAATGTATCGAAGGACCCGTTTGAGGGCTGCACAGTGAGAATTCTTGGGGGAAATGGCAAATTGACTGAGTTTGCAGAGAGAAAAGGCAAGGTCAGGGCGAGTGGATATGGCAGCGAAGTTGAGCATGCCAAGAATTTGGCGGTAATGATCATGAATGAATTGAAGAGAGGGTGTGACGTCTGGATCATGAGGAAGAAGTTGAAGATTAGGTTCAAGGGGAGTCAAGACTGGATTGCAAGATTGCATATGAAAACGCTTGAATCGATCGTAAAGATACTTGGTTTGTTTGAGCTGAAGAGTGCCATCAGACATGGAGTAGGCGATCTCCAGACCGAGAAAGTAGCTGATGGAGCCAAGGTCTTTCATCTTGAACTGAGAGTGAAGTTCATGCTTGAGCTGATGGAGGTCACTTTCAGATGCTGCAACAATGAGGAGGTCATCAACATAGCATAAAATAATAAGCAAGGTGGGTTCAAGGCGAATATAAACACTGGGATCTGCTTGGCTGCGCAGAAACTGGAGCTGGAGTAAAGTTTGATCAAGTCGGGTATACCATGAGCGTGAAGCTTGGCGGAGTCCATATAGAGCCTTGTGAAGGCGACAGACCTGCGTAGAATCAGAAGATTGAAACCCAAGTGGCTGCTCAAGATAGACTTCTTCATGAAGATCCCCATTCAGGAAGGCATTTTGGACGTCCATCTGATGAATGTAAAGTCGATGAGATGCAGCGTGAGCAAGAATAGTTCGAATTGACACCATTTTGGCCACTGGAGCATAGGTTTCATCAAAGTCTACCCCTTCAATTTGATTGAAGCCTCTGGCGACCAGTCGAGCTTTGAACCGTGCGATGCTACCATCTGAATTATGCTTGATTTTGTAAACCCACTTGCATGTGACAACAGGACGATGGGATGGACGGGGAACCAAGGACCAGGTGTTGGCAGCATGGATGGAATCAATTTCCTCTTGCATGGCTTGCTGCCACTCGAGTTGGTGAGGACCTTTGAGTGCTTGAGAATATGTGTGAGGCTCAACGGGGAGAGTTTTAGAGATGAATGTATAATCAGAGGCCCAAAAGGGGGGTCGTCTGAGACGGATGGGACGTGATTGGGCAAGTGAGGACTCGCAGGTACAATGGGATAATGGGGAGAATTCTGTGGTGACGATATAGAAACAGGGGCAGAGTGAGAGGTGACAACAGGGGAAGTGGGAGCATCGGGAATGAGAGATGGAGATGGAGCATCAGAATTTGAAGGCAAAGAAGGAGAGGGTGTAAGAGGATAATCAATGAGGACAAAGTCGGATGGTAGGGGAGTGTGATGACAGGGAGTATCTTCTTGAAATCGGCATGGCAAGCTGACGATGAGCTTATGGGTTTGGAGATTAAGGAAGCGGTAAGCCTTGCTGGAGGTGGAATAACCAAGAAACATACAGCGGACAGAATGAGGGGTAACCTTGGCAGAGACTGTGGGAAGTAAGACAAAGGCTTGGCAACCGAAAGTACGAAGATGCTTGAGAGAAACAGGGCGAGAGCTCCACAATTCTTCAGGAATTTGGTGGTCTAGACTGCGATGAGGAGTACGGTTGAGAAGATAAATAGCAGTGAAAACAGCCTCCCCCCAAAATCGAATTGGAACATTCATGGCCATGAGAAGAGTGCGGACCATTTCAATAACGGTACGGTTGGCACGTTCAATGCGTCCATTCTGCTCTGGCGTATAAGGAACAGATAATTCATGCTGAATACCATGGTCGCTGCAGTATGCCGTGAAAGAATTGGAGTTAAACTCGCCCCCTCCATCTGTTCTGAGTGTGATTAACTTGTGCCCACTGGCACGCTCAGCAAATTTATGAAACAGGATGAAATGAGAGAAGGTGTCACTCTTGCGAGAAAGGAGATATGGAAATAGCTTGCGGGTATGATCATCAAGGAACAATAAAAGATATTTGCATCCAGTGAGAGTGGGCTCTGAGAAAGGGCCACAAATATCGCTGTGGATCAACGCTAGAGGTTGAGTGGCACGAAAATTGGAAGGGGTAAAGGAGGTACGAGTAATTTTGCACTGCAGGCAGGCTGAGCATGAATGTTTGGGAGGGGATATAGATGGAAGAAGACCTTTTGAGACCAGGAGTTGAAAACGATATGCAGCTGGATGGCCAAGGCGAGAATGCCAAAGGGAGGAGGAAGAGAGAGGGGGGTTGTCAACAAGACAGGTAGTTTCAGGAGGCATGGTGACATCTAGCTGATACAGATTTCCCAAACGAGAGCCAGTGAGAACAATTTGTGACTGGGAATTCAGAACTTGGCAAGAATCAACGTGGAATGAGATATGAAAGCCAGCAGAGGCGATTTTGCTGATGCTGATCAGTTGCTTTTGGAGGCCAGGAACATGAAGAACATCACGAAGTACTTTGGTGCAGCCAGAAGGAAGACGAATGAGGACAGTTCCAATAGCGATGCCGGATTGAGAGCTGTTGTCACCCATACAAACTAGGCGAGGGGGAAAGATGGGCGTGTAAGTCAAGAATAGGTGACGAAAAGGAGTCATGTGAGAGGTGGCCCCGGAATCAAGGTACCAGGCAAGATCAGGAGAAGAAGAAGTGGGAGAATAAGCCATGAAGAGAAACTCAATGGGAGCAGAGGGAGTAGGAAGGAGTGGAGGTAATTCTTGTACAAAATTCCCATGCTCAATGGGTGTAGAGGCAGAACTTGGACCGTGGGGAGTATGGGCAGGAGTGGAGAGGCTAGGATTGGAAGCACTGAGAGTATGAGCAGTGGCAGAATTGTGGGAATTTGAAGCAGGAGTAGGAGCAGTGCATTCTTTAGCAAAGTGTCCAGTCTTGTTGCAACGATGACATGTGATACGGCTGCGATCCAATCTTGGACGTCGAGAGGAAGGCTTTGCATTGGCAAGCATGACAGAATCAGAAGGTGACTTGACAGTACCCTGACGGATTGCTTCTCCTTTGACCCGCTCAAGAGCCCCTTCAAATGTGTAATCTCCAAGGCGCCCTTCCAGATTGATAATGAGACCCTCGTAGCTCTTAGGAAGACTATTCAAGAGTAAGCAGACCTTTTCATCATTTGTGATGGCTACTCCAGTGGCATCGAGGTCATCAATCATAGTCTTGAGATGACAGATATGATCTATCACATCTCCTCCAGCAGATAGATGAAGATTATAGAGAGCTTTGCGCAGGGCAAGGCGATTTCCAGCGGTCTTGGATGCATAGTGGTTGTCAAGAATGGAGATCATGGCATGAGCAGTTGAAGCCCCCTTTACTAAACGAGCTGGAACATCTTGAAGGCTAATACAGATGAGTAATCTTGCCTTGCGATCCTTTTCTTGCATTTCAGGATTGAGTGTGTCAGCATGATGGATGACAGGAGGGGGATCTGGAAGGTCGTCATCGAGAACCACTTCAATGTTGCTTTCAACATGGGATTCAGGAGTGGGAACTGGAGACATGCAGGCCTCCCACAGACCTTTGTCTTCCAGAATCATTTGGAGTCGCCAACGCCACATTTGGTAGTCTTTCCCTTCGAAGCGAGGGAGAAGACGAAATTCAGCAGAAGAGATGGACGAGGAAGTATCCATGGTAATTGCAGAGATAATGAGAAAGAGAGACCGACGAATTAGAGAGAGGCCAGCGAGGAGAGAAACAGTAGAGAGACGAAGAGATCAACCAGAGCGGCTTAGGCGATCAGGCGTTTCGTGGGCCCATAACCTGTTGATGGAAACAAAGTAACGAGAAGAAAGAGGAGACAAGATGCGAGACACAGAATGGCGCACAAGCTTTCTTCGAATAGAACTGATGTTGAATGCATGGATACAACTGCGATATATAGCAAAAAGGCTACTCTAAATATGATGACAACTCCTAAATATGATGACTTCGTTGTGATCTTAATATCCAACGTTCTAATCTTAACTTCCTAATGAGTTCAGTCTGACACTGACACTATTTGTCTTTTTGACATGCAACAGGGCAAAAAAACATCAAAAAAATCGACGTGGCAAGAAGAATAGGACGAAAATCTGCCTTTCCAGTATGGTTGTGGCGATCTGAAGCCATAGCTAAGGTCGACTTTCCACAGTTTTTAGCAATTTTTCTGTGATGAACTGGTTCGTAGCAGAAAAACCAATATGAAGCAGAGCCTGCAACTATGAATGCTCAAAACAGCAAGACCGGGTACAAATAATACTTCCAACGATTAGAACTCTAATGTGGGCTTTAAGAAAATGCTCCAACAAACTAGAATTGCCAAAAATTTTGTCGATTTGCTGGTACAATTCTTGCAGGTTGAACCGCTTTAAAGCATAGAAGATTGAAAGCAGAGAGTACAGGTTAACAGCCGGTTACCAGAAATGTTCTTCGCCGACTGTGGGGAATCATCCACCCAACTTCGATTCCATGTTGGAGGCAGAGGACACATGGCGCAACCACAATAAAAACGCAGACCCAACTTCTGTTTTATTCTGGGATCGCTCTTCACAGATCCAGCAACAACAACTGCAGCCACAAAATAAAAAGAATTCAATAAAAAAATGACCACCAAAGCTCATAAGCATTGAAAGTAGACAGAAACGATCCAAATTTGCCATTACCGTTGTTTAGATGGTCTGCGATATTAACATCAGAAACACCAAATTTACCCTTTCATCCACAAAAAATTTTGTTGTCTGAGCTATGGCGGCGATGTGCCATAGTGAAGCTCGCGAGAATAGGGTAGAGGAACTGGAAAGCAAAGCATTTGATGGATTAAATTCCTTACAAAGCCGATAAGAACAAATATGTGGCATCCCAGAAAATTTTCTCCTTTTTTCCCGTCTAATTTTTTCCACAACTCAGTGAATCTTGAGGGAATCTAAGAATCGCATCTTCCCTTTAAAGATTATATATATATGTTGCTGAAATATGAAATATGAGCGCAACTAAGGTTTTAAACTATGAAATAGGGGGACTTGAAACTCTACTAAAATAATTCAATGATTTCGAAATATGAAATACGGAATATAAGTGCGCCTAAAATTTTAGAATACGAAATACGAGGACTTCAAACTTCAAACTCTACTAAAATAATTCAATATTCTAACAAGAATGTTTTGACCATACAACCAGAGGGCCAACATGACTTTTTTATTTTTTTTTATATAACAACCTATTCAATTATTTTGGGGTTTTGTCTATGTTTTTTAATATGGTCATTTATACATCCAAATCAAATCCTTTTAGAACCCCCTCTTATTCTGCTATATATTTTAAACGAGGTGCACCCTGGACACCAAGTCGTCAGATTCGTCGATCCTATGACCCAGATCGTATGGTGGAGCCTCTGGGCACCTCTCGTTTCGCTTATAGTCATTTGTCGCCTATGATTTTGATATATATTTTACGATTTCGCCTAAGGTTTTGAGGGAATATCGAACCTCTATACGGCTTTGCCTAAGATTTTAGAATATGAAATACGGGGGCTTAAACCTCTATCAAAATAACTCAATGTCCTAATAAGATTATTTTAACCAATGTACCCAGTGAGCTAATATAATTATTTCTTATCTTAAATCTATGTTTTTTTTTTATATATATATAACAACCCATTCAATTGTTTTAGGGATATGTGATCTATGGTTTCAGGAATTGTTATTTTTACATCCATATCAAATCCCCCTGGAACCCCCTGTTATTTTTTACATCCATATCAAATCCTCCTAGAACCCCTGTTATTTTGCTACATATTCTAAATGAGGTGCACCCTGGACTACCAGAGTCGTCGGATTCGTCGATCCTATGACCTAGATCGTATGTTGGAGCCTCTGGTCACCTCTCGTTTCGCTTATAGTCATTTGTGATTGGAGGCGCCTATGATTTTGAAATATGAAATACGATTTCGCCTACGGTTTTTAGAAAATATCGAACCTCTATACGGCTTTGCCTAAGATTTTAGAATATGAAATACGGGGACTTGAACCTCTACCAAAATAACTCAATGTCCTAATAAAATTATTTTAACCAATGTACCCAGTCTACCCAGTGAGCTAATGTAATTATTTCTTATCTTAAATCTATGTTTTTTTTTTTTATATAACAACCCATTCAATTGTTTTAGGGATAAATGATCTATGGTTTTAGGAATTGTTATTTTTACATCCATATCAAATCCCTCTGGAACCCCCTGTTATTTTTTATATCTATATCAAATCCCCTGGAACCCCCTGTTATTTTGCTACATATTCTAAACGAGGTGCACCCTAGACTACCAGCGTCGTCGGATTCGTCGATTCTATGACCCAGATCGTATGTTGAAGCCTCTGAACACCTCTCATTTCGCTTATAGTTATTTGTGATTGGAGGCACCTATGATTTTGAAATATGAAATACGATTTCGCCTAAGGTTTTGAGGGAATATCAAACCTCTATACGGCTTTGCCTATGATTTTAGAATATGAAATATGGAGGCTTGAACCTCTACTAAAATAACTCAATGTCCTAATAAAACTATTTTAACCAATGTACCTAGTGAGCTAATGTGATTATTTTATCTTAAATCTATGTTTTTTTTTCTTAATAACAACCCACTCAATTGTTTTAGGGATATATGTGCTAATGTGATTATTTTTTATCTTAAATCTACGTTTTTTTTTAATAACAACCCATTCAATTGTTTTAGGGATATATGGTCTATGATTTCAGGAATTGTTATTTTTACATCCATATCAAATCCCCCCTGGAACCCCGTGTTATTTTGCTACATATTCTAAGCGAGGTGCACCATGGACTACCAGAGTCGTCGGATACGTTGACCCTGTGACCCAGATCATATGTTGGAGCCTCTGGGCACCTCTCGTTTCGCTTATAGTCATTTGTGATTGGAGGCGCCTATGATTTTGAAATATAAAATACGATTTCGCCTAAGGTTTTCAGGGAATATCAAACCTCTATACGACTTTGCCTAAGATTTTAGAATATGAAATACTGGGGCTTGAACCTCTACCAAAATAACTCAATGTCCTAATAAGAATACTTCAATGTACCCGGTGAGCTAATATGATTGTTTTTTATCTTAAATCTATATTTTTTTTTATAACAACCCATTCAATTGTTTTAGGAATATATAGTCTATGTTTTCAGGAATTGTTATTTTTACATCCATATCAAATGCCCTTAGAACCCCCTGTTATTTTACTACATATTCTCCTCAATATGTCAAATCAGGAATATACACCTCACACTGATGTATAATAAAATGCTGACCACCTTACATCATGAGATATGTATAAGAATACTGCTTCAATTTGAAGAATGAAAACGAAACCATTGGTACAAAGCCTATTTGGTATGACAAAATACAACATCCAATAAAAGGAAAAAAGATAGCGTAAGTAGACACAAAGATGCTTTATATTACATTGCGGACCAAAGCAGATAGGACTACAATTTCGTTGCTTCTTTCACAAGCAGCATCCTGCAACTTGTGCTTCAAAACAACTTGAACACATCACATAAAACCAAAGCCAATAAACAAAAGTCACCGGCATCACTTCATATACATGTCACAAGGGGTCACAAAGGCCATGCATGAAACCTGTACAAAGGCAGTCACACCAACGTAAGACATATATCTGCCCTCATCAAATTCATGTACCCTTAGAAGACCCCATACGCGGCTTTATATGTCTAGGCAATGCAATGCCTTATCAAGACTCTGCATTCTGTTGAATTGACATCATTATCTCCTTTGCCATCAGATCAACATCCACATGCAAATGAAAGCGTTCAGATCTGCTACTAGTACCAACATAAGCTTCTTCTATTGCTCATTAAAATTTTATCAATATTGACAATTGATAGAATGTCATATTAAATATGTACACCACCATTGTTCTCTTTCTCTACGCCTACAAAAGGAATGTGTACAACAACAAGGCATTGCATGATAAAAAAAGTATGGTCTTCCATGTATAGACGTATGAAGCTTCGCCATAGAGTGAAAGATGAATTCGTATATGCTGGAAGGCTACTGGTTCTTGTTCTACTTCTGGATCACTTTTTACCTCACAATTATTGTCTTTCACATTGGCAACATCCGCCTCTACTTACAATAGAATTTTTTGCTTCTCCTAATGTGCTTTAGTGGGACAACTTCTGGAGGTAGGCCAAATATGGCATTCCTTATATCATTACTATGGGTAATATGGCTAGGATTCAGGGTCAATTTCTAGGCCGCCTCTATGAGATAAAAGCAATATTAGAAGGCATTTATCCAAGAGCCACCCAACACAAATTCATTTGTTTGCAGCTTCTTAGATAGTCTGAACAAGGGGAGCACTCAAAAGTATTCTACCATTACATCTAGAAGCATCTACCTTTCATGAGCAGATTTCATTTATCAAAAGTCGGTTCTTTATATTCAATCCCATACAAGGCGTAGAAATTTCCTCCTTTAACACTAGACAATTAGAACTAAATAAGCAGATCATGGTGACTACTGATGATTCAACAATTGAAGATATGCATCTAGAATCTCAAGTATGTATAATGTCAAGTCATGCACAGATGGTACTCTAAGAAGTTGGGGGAGCATATGTCTCTTCCTATTGATGATTTCACTTAGGCTCTAAATCCAGTTCCAGATTCAGAATCATGTATAGTTCTAGTTGAAGTTCCCGATGCGTGTGTGGTTCATGATCTTGTCATAGATCCGCTAGGTTGCAGCCCCTTTCGGTGGCGTTGCGGCGAGTTTCTAGAGCTTTTTGGCTTGATGTGCTTGTTTTTTCATGTGTTTAGATACAGGTTCAAGTACCTTCCAGCAAGATTCTGATGACTTTGTGGAGCTTTTCTTTTTAAGCTTGAACTTTAGACCATTCCATTTAGTCGAATCATCGCCTAAATCATTGATTTGTATGTTTTTCAAGCTACATCTTTAGAAACGATTTTGTAGAATATCAATGTTTAATTGATTGCAGACGAAAAACCATATTCTTTATGCAAAGATAGCGATGCAGGGCAGATTTCAAGGGTGGATATGTAAGGTTGCTACATAAGTCCAAACATAAGAGTTGTAAGAAAAAGGAATCCTTCATGTGTGTCATATTCACATTGCATGCTTAACTTCAAGGGATTTCTAGATTCGAAGCACATAGAATAGCACACAGACACTGGCTGTGGAATGAATGGAGGATGTCCCTAGCCTTGCAGAGCCGAGCATCAAAAGTATTCCATGTGGACATCGATCCCGATGCAAGGATAGGAAAAGCTTTTCTTTGCTCATGTTGTAGAGGTGGTGATTCTTAACTCTGTATCTTTATTTTTTGCAAGCGATTTTGTTTGAACGAACAATAAATTTTTGCAGCAAATAAGTAACTAGGTAAACTGTAATAAAAAACTGGACTAAAAATATGAAAAACCAATTTGTACGTTTTTAGTCCAATTTTTTATTACAGAAGCTCCAATTGAGTTTAGCCACGTGGACGATCGTCATTCTCTATGTGCGACAGAGTTGTGCATTTGCAAGAAACTGAGCATCAACAATTGGTTTTTCATATAATACCATGTTTGGTAAACATACGTCGTTAACATTCAGGAATAAATTCCAAAAGAGTTCTAAAGTGGGCGAACTTTAAGGCAGCATTCTGGCATCACATGTCATAACATGATAATGTTCTAATTATTTTGTTTGGTATTTGGGGAGGGTATCTCTGGCATCGGTTGGGCCTAGATTTGGCGGCTGTATTGTATTCCAAATCGTATTTTGAGGGTATTTTTGCAATGGTTTGAGCTGCTTATTGGCGTATATGCGAATTTGGATTTGTGGTTTCATGGTGTCAATTTAGAAAGAAATTTTGGCTTCTGGCTTTGGAGATCGAGTGGAGAGGTCAGGGAGGCATGTCGCTGGAGAGGTCCAGGCTTGAGGCGCAGAGTAGGATGAGAAGGGGCGGGATGAGAAAGGGCGCAGAGGAGGAGACGACTACCTGAGGCCGATTCTGCTTTAGGCTGCTTTAGGCCGATTCTGCTTGAGGCCGATTCTGCAGATTTGTGTTTTGTGTTTCTGGTGAAATCCCACAGTAGGAGAATCCGGTTTTGAAGAGGCGGCATAGAGAATCCGATCTGCTTGGGCAGTGCCTGTTGTTGTTGATTGCTCTGTCGGTGTTAGCTTTAAACAATTTTTGTCCGGGTTTTTCAATATTTGCTCAGATTTGGCGGAATAGCCGGATTGGGGCAGAGACTGGAGCCGGCGCATGGTGAGGGGCTGGAATCTCATGGCTTTGGTCCGGCTTCATGCTGGTTCTGGATGGCTTTTCTTCTTCGGTTTTGCATTTGCCCAGTAGATTTGCCGGATATGTCAGTAGATTTGTCGGATATGGATTTGGTGTGGGCGTGGAGCCGGAGGATGGTGAAGGCCTGGAGCTTCTTAGCTGAATCTCATGGCCTTGGCTCCGGATGCGTTGCCATCTGCAATCGATGCCAGCAGAGGCATGGCTTGACCTTTTTTTTTTTTTTTTTTTTTTTTTTTTAATCTTCTACCATGTGCAGTGTTTGGACCATTGGAAGTGGCGGGCGATTTACTGGCAAAAAATTTAATGGCCCTTGATTTGGCACTGAACACAGAATATTCCAAATATCAATGGTCAAAAATCAAACACGAGGAAAAACCGATAAGGAATGGAAAATAAATGAAAATAGATGAATAGGAGAGTAAAAAATTCTCCACCTAGATTTTACTAATTTGGAGGATAACAAAAACGTAATAAACATTACCTTCAAATTATCGTTAAATTCTGTCTAATTTATAAGGCAGAAAACGTCCCTAGTCTGTGAGAGCGGCGCCGCTAACCTCCCCGCCAGGATTTTTTTGCATCCCCTGTTTTTCTCAGTTGTTTGAAGTTTCTCGAAGCACAAACGATTTCTTCCTTTGTATTGTCGGAAGAAGATGAAAAGCATCATTCATCTTCATCTGTTATGGTTTTATGCTCTTGCTTTCATATAGCCGTGAAACCCTGTGCAACATTTTCTTGGTAGGCCTGAATTCTTAAATCGAATTAACTGAACGCTTAGTGAAGTCCGAGCATTTGTGCATGTTTCAGTTTGAACAGACAATGATAATTTAACATCAAGAGAGACCAGAAATCATACAGATTCCATTTAGTCTATCCAGCCCAGGGTCCAAAATCTGTTGATTCTGCTCATAATCCTTTGTTTTTGCGCGAAATTGTTGCTTCAGACGCCATCCAAATTCGCCCAAATCAAGTACAGGCTCCGATTCAAACAGTATTGAAGCTATTTTATATCAAAGCTTGAAGCCCAACGCATGACTTCCGCAATAGACCTACTGCAGAATCTGTCGTTCCAATTATGCAACAGACCCCAAATCCGACTAAAAAAAATCATCCTCTTCGTAATTTGAAGGTAAAGTTTATTACGTTTGATAATTCACGAGTGTCGAAATTCTGCCCTCAGAAAGTGTCTCGGCGGCTCTGCCAGACTCGGCGGCGCTGCGGCTTCGCCGCTTGGGCGCCGCCTCGTCTGGCGGAGCCGCCTCAACACTTTCTGGGGCAGAATTTTCTCCCCCCGTGAATTATCTAATACATTACGGTCATTTCCAAGGGCATGTTAGGAAATTTTCGCTCCATCTGAACTTTATCTAAGAATCAACGTGGTCTTTTTGCAGAACCCACGGCAGGCATGCTGGATTTGTCCCCAACAATAATTCCTTACCAAATTGCTGCTTTCCCTCTTCCTGCACTTCGGCCTACGTTTATCTTAAGAGACAGCAGAAAGTTCAACGACGTCAGAAGATGCATAACTATATCGGTTAGATGCATCAAGAAAGGGCCCCAATTCAACGTGATCGAAGACCTTGTTTTATGCCCATCAGCTGAGTGTGACAGTGCAAGTAATGCTTCTCATCCATCGAATGCTAATGTCCATAGTAGGGCTTGTCTCAAGAATTTCAGTCCCACCTTGCTGGAAAAGGAGGCACAGGCTTTGGAGGGCTCTGGAAGCTTTTCTAAGCTCGAAAGGCGCGAAGCAGCAGATTGTTTGCTTGACTTGCTGGAAAAGAATGGAGTCCCATTGGGATATGCATTCGAATTTGTAAGGCATGCTTCTTACCTCCTTGATGGGCTGATTATAGATGCTAAATCAGACATGGTCAACAATGAAATTGATACGGAAACACTGCATATCGTTAAACGTGAGGATAATAGTGCGAGGAACTTGTCTGTTGGTGCTAAGGTGTGTATATGTGCTGAACGAAGGGGCATTTTAAAACTTGTATCTTACTTTCATCAGTTACAACTGAAAGCGATAGATGTGGCTAAGATCATGCCATTTGCAAATGCAGGGGTAGAGTCAATTGTACATAAAATCAATTTTTTCAAGTCAGTTGGAGTGAAGCAGGAAAGTATTTTGTCTGTGATTGTTAGCTTGCCTTCTCTCCTGAACCACGATAATTCATATCAAGCCCTTATTATAGAGCATCTGAAGTGCCTTGGTCTAACTGAGAAAGAGATTGGAAAAGTTGTAGCTAAGAGCCCACAGATACTCATACAGGACATCGAAGAACTTAAACCTAAAACTGAGCTTTTGAAAAGCACGGGAATTTCTACATTGGATATCAGAAAACTTGTAGCCCGCTATCCTGCCCTCCTAACAGCTGATTATGGGAAGGAACTACGACATGTGGTGGAATACCTGGAGAAAGTAGGGGTAGAAAGAATGCACATTGGTAAGATACTCATACGGCATCCCATTCTTCTTACAAGTAAGGTTGAGGAGTTGCGTCCCAGTGGAGATCTGCTTAGGAGGATTCATGCATCAACTGCTGATATTGACAAGATATTGACATCATTCCCTGGGTTATTTTCTTATGATCCTGAACAGGTTAGGTACTCCTCCTTCATGTATAGTTTACTGACTTTATAGAATAGTAATTATGTGCAAACAAGCTTTGTAATAAAAGTTATTAATCTCAAAAGAAATAAAAATTTGCAGTTCAAATGTCAATCCATGTTTGTAAGGCTCTTTCTTATATAAGAAGTTTTTATGGCGACTTTATCTCTAACGGTAGCGAATTTTTAATAGGGAGTTTGGGTTGCCGCCCTTGAATCGGATCTTAAGTCTTTTCTGGTCCTTCCTCTTGAACATAAAGTACAGCATATGTAGTCATTCTATTGCTGTCTTTTAGGTCTGCGGGCCATTATTCTGCAATGGTTCAATTTGCAACATCCAGATGCACAGAGGGCGGCGGTAGTCTCTAACCAAGGCCTTGGGAGATTGCAAATTTTTGTGGTCTCATCAAGACCCTATAGTTAATTATGATTTTCCTGATTAGCCCTTAACTTAACAACTTGAAAAGTTTGATCACTATATCATCCTCATAACTGGCCCTTCAGTAAACTGAATGTGCCCAGATAACCTTCAGGAACTGGAGGACAGTTGATCCATGATTGAACAATCTTCAATGTGGTCCAAAAGTCACAACTCAGATAACTGGAAGTCAGCCTTATAGTAAGCATTTGGTGAAATTTATGGGATTTTTAAATCCTGAGTGGTACTATGGCCCTTGGGATTGTAAAATTTGACCAGTAACAAGTTCTCAGTGGTTGAAGCAGTTTGTTGGCATCTGATTTTTTCTTTGATAACTGCATCTTCAACTTCAAATTAAATCCCGTCAGTTGTGTTGCTGCATTTATAGGATGTGGAGTCCTATCACATCTTAGATGCTGCTAGTAACCTCGTTAGTTTACGTTTTAAGTTCACTCATGGATCACCCTGTGTAATAGTCCAGGTTGGCAAGTTCTGTATGTATAAGTTCTTAGTGGTTGCGTGGCTATGTAATAATATATATTAATAATTGTTTCTCTAGCGCATTCCTCTTTTCAATTTTAGGAGTTCTGTTGCAGGATATCAATCCAGTAATCAAACAACTTGAAACTCTGGGCGTGAAGATGCATTTGATGGGAAAACTCTTCCGAAGACATCCACAATTGTTGAAGAGCAGACTTAACATTGATCAAAAGAAACATTTTCTTTTGAGGTTAGGAATTGAAGAAAATGATTTGGGCAGGGTAAGTAGTTCTAATTTTTACCCTCTTTTTTTGAGGATTTTGTCCTTTTACAACCATAGTATGATGCCTTTCAGGCTTTTGACTGCTGGAAATGCCCCGTAAATTGCTCATTTTGTATACTGTGGAAAGCCCACAGTACCCTCTTCCATTATTGGTTTTTATTTCCACCTTATTGGCTTGCTTCCTCCCTAAACTTCGTCTTTTTGTTTCCCTTTCGGCTGCCAAGCCATTGCTAGCAGTGAACAGAACATGAGAAGGGAGCCAACATGAAAATTCTTAGAAGGACGACTTGCAGTTTAATTGTTCACGACTACCAATTGAGGACTCCATATCATTGTCAAGCTCTTCTGGACATGCTTTGTGATGTTTATAATACTTTCATCCTTTCCAATTTCATATGTGTCGTGTATCTTTCATGGTCCTAACCTCATTTTTGGTTCTTCAGCTCAATAGAAACATAAATTTCCTGCATTTTAAGGCCAGACTACTGAACATGTTTGGTATGGGAAACTCTGCGAAAAATCCAGGCGTTTGATGCCAAATACATGGAGGGAAAATCTTTGATCCTTTATGGAGAAGCATATTAAGCTACAGAATCTATGCCATTGTTCAGTTTTCTGTTATGCTCTCTCTGTCTCTTCTTCTCACTTCATGGTTGCAACCAAAGTAACAGGGTTGCTGTAAGTCTCACTTCTGGCAAATGAAGCATTGGTCAGACATGCATTTCATTGGGGACCGGCAAAGCAAAGCAAAGAATATTTTCTGGATTCACTGAGGATTTTAAATGCTAATTACCATATTAAAAATGAAGACAAAAGTGGAGGGTAAGATCGTACTCATAGGACTCCTTCTAGACTGCAAAATTCCTGGGACTCTGCATATAAATTAAGTGAGAGAACTCCTATACCATTAGGGTCTCAAAGAGAATTCCTTCCAATTTCTGGAATCATGAAGTTTGTATTGTTATGTACATGCAGGTGTTATTCAATGCTCCACAACTTCTGGGCTTGAGTATAGAGGACAAGTTAACTCCCACACTTGAGTTTCTTGCAAGCATCGGGATTGAAGGACCATGGCTGATAAAGGTAACCCTTTATATCTTTTTTCTAATTTTTTTGCTTGCTCAGACTTAATAAAGTACTGTGTCATTACAGCTTTTGAAGTTAAAACCAATGGTTTTGGCACATAATGTTGAGACAAAACTGCGACCAAATTTTCAATTCCTCCAAAGTATGGGAATAGATTCAGACGAGATTGGCAAGTACGCAATTTGTTGAAACAAGCATTGTAGAATTATCTTACAAATCTAATGCCAGTTATATATTTACTTTCTGTTGTAGATTGGTTACACGTCATCCTCAATTGCTCACTCTCAGTGTTGAGAAAAATTTAATGCCGACCATACAATATCTTGCGCAATTGGGATACACTAGGTATGTCTGTTTTCCTGTTGTTCCAAGAACCTGGCTACTTTTACATGCCAATTGCTAATACACTAAAAGCCTTGTGTGTATTTCAATGCTTCAATGATCTATTGTCTGGTGATTCAAATGTAACGATTTCATTTTTGATATAAACAGTTGTAAAAATTTTGCAGGGATGAAATTACTCTGATGGTACGCAGATTGCCTTCATTGCTGGGATTGAGTACTCTTACATCACTGGAGCCTAAACACAGTTACCTTGTGCTGGTCATGAAACGTTCTCCCAAAGAACTCGTGGGATTTCCACAATACTTCAGTTACAGTTTAGAGAAGAGGATAAGACCAAGATTTGAACTTTTGGGAGGAAAATGTCAAGGTCTTTCTCTAAATAGTATGTTTACTTGTAATGATTCCGTGTTTCAGAAGAGGCTAAAAAAATGGATATGTATGTGCAATGGTTAAATGGGCCATGTTATGAAAATATTGAAATAATTCAAAAGTTTCACATGGAATAGAAAGGCAAAAGTGGTACCAAAAGGGGTACCAAAAGTGGTCTCGTCTGTCTCTCTCGTTCAGACCATTTTACATAGGAAACCAGTACGGTTGTACCAAGGTGGCAATTACTTGAGATGGTACACAATAGTTAAAGCTTGAATTTACCGCTTTTGTAAGTGTAAAAAGGGAGCATTGCTGCAATGATACTAGAAAAGCGTGGAATTAATCAATGGGCTTGATGCTTAAATTGCTTGGCTGATTTATGCAGCCTATCAATTCTTTTACCAATAGGTTTCAGTTTCCTTTACTTAAGAGGTTTTGAAATTAAGGATTAACATGACGACCTTTATAAAAGCTATATTGTGAATATCAAGCATAAAGAAGAAAGAGCTTCTAACTAGCTTAGTGCTCCACAATTAGGGTATCATAAACTACTGAAATGGGACCATGACAATGTGGCAATTCTTAGCTTTGAAACATGTCGCTAATACTGTAACATTGCATCAGATTGCTAGAATTAAAGATTTTCCATTCCATTCTGAACCCATAAGAAACAATAGGATCTTTATGAGATAATATTTACATATTAGAAATTTTATAAGTTGAATTGTCATGACATTATTTTATGCACCTTTGTAGACTGGCTATGCTATGTTGGTGCTTCCAGAAAGTAAAATCAAGGATACAAACAAATGAGACCACTTAATAGCTTTCATCTTCACTTTCGGGTCTCCTTAAATGATATCGGAGGCAATTTGTCAATACCTGATATGATATTTTATTGAAGGAAGAGTTAGTTATTAGCAGTGAGCGTTATATAATTTGAAGCATATACCTTTGCCATGGACTTGCTGAGAGCAGCCCCACCATAGCTCACATGGAACTTATCCTTGGCCAATAAGCCCTGCAAGATAGCAGTGACTTCATCACAATGAAGCATCAAAAGTACAACTGCTTAAATGTGGTATAGACAAGACATTACTTCTGTATCAATCCATGCTGATTCAACATGCACGCTAATGTCCGTAATAATTTGTATAATCTCCAGCAATAAGCCTGGCTTATCTGCTGTTTGTATGGTCAGCAAACTGTAAGCAGATCATCATATATCAGAAGCAGCTTACATCATGTACAGAGAGCTCCATGCACAAATTCTTATGTCTCAGTTGAAACTCACAGAAAATGCCTTAAACTGATTCTTTGGCTGACCTTGAATTCAATGACTAGTTTATTTTTCCTAAAGAACAAAGTTGCATTCATGATATTAGCAACTGACCTGCGGGTTGGTCCATCATCAATGATCTCAACATGAGTACTTATGTCAATGTTGGGCTGCAAATATACCATATTAAAGTAAGAGCACTGTTTTTATAAATGTCTCCTGCATATTACATGCATCTCTGACCTTCGATGGTGGAGGTTTGATTCCAAATGCTTCTCCCATAGCTAACTGCTCGCTCGACTCCTGTGACATGAAAGAGTATCCTTCGGGCAATTATTAGGAGTAAAAGTAGGTTTCTGCTGCATAACAAGAGTACAGATATGAAATGACTGTTGCGCTCACTGTTTATACCGGGTGGTACTTCAGAAGATTACTAATAATTGTAAGACGTATAGATTCTAGCACTTCTGGGTCTTCCACTTTGCGTCCTGTATCCCTGATAACAAAAATTTCATTCCTTGTTACACTCAGTGCAAATTTGGTCAAATCACAGGTTTCCTGCTTACGCCCGAGTGATAGAAAATTTGTTTCTTCTTGTGGGGCCTTCAGATGTCACAGTACCCTTCACAACATTCAAACCAAGATCCTTCAATGCCTTCATCTGCACATATACAGCAGAAGTCAATGTCAAACTAACCCTTGCAAGGATTCCATGCTGCCAAAAGGTAATCCTAAGCGAAGATTATTTGCACATAGACCCCATTATTAGTGATGTAGCATACGATAACATTTTTCATTTCTTTCTTTCCTGGAGTGTGTGCGTTTCATTGCAGATCCAAGTTTATCCTACTATGAAGTTCATTTCCATCAAACATGGAAAAAGAAGGCACCGAACAAAAATGTTTGTTCTTAAGGCTGCTGCATCAAAATGCTACTAAAAGAAAACAAATAGTTTGCAAGTGAAAACTCATACATTTTGTTGATGAAGTTTGTTTATAGTGTCACGAGTTCATATACAATAACATTGTAACGAGGAGTTTTAACAGAAAAACTAACAGTATCAACAAGAGCGCCTAGCCGATCACCAAAGCTGAGCTCAACAACTGTTGCATGGGGATCCAAATCTTGATCTATAATAACTATCGGCAGCGGAACTCTTTCCTCTGACACAGCATCCTGAACGGTCAAGAGAGATGTTTATAAGTAAGAACACGTATAATAGAGTGGAACAACCAAGCTTTAAAAGAAAAGGTAAACCAGCAGCAAAAATAGATTTCTCACTATTTACTTGGATTCAAATGTATTGTTAGCAAGTAGAACCACTATCAAAGACTACTGTTACTTGAAAGATCAGTAAGGATCATAGAAAAATGAAGACAGTTATCAAACCCATTTTTCCGATTCTGAGACTGGTTCAAAAAGAATTATTGCAACAGGAAAATGGAAAATGTCAGTTGCTCTAGTAACCTCTATGGCTAAAATGACAGAATAATTGGCCTGAAGACATAAACAGTCATGCGCTTTGCAAGAAATTGTTACCTTCTCACTTGCTGGGGTTGCAGTAATTGGATCATTGGCCGCTTTGCAACACAACCTGCGGTATCCATCATCAAATGATTTTCGTCAACCAAACGTTCATTCAACTAAAGTCCATTCTTTTCTAGGTATATCAGCTTGTTGGCTTATTCGAAGCAAAAATAGATAGGATTGTTCCTAAAACGATCTTGCTAAGATCATATGAATGAATTGCCCATTACGCTAAAATGAAGTCTGAAATGCATTTACCCATAAATTATCGGGTAATCTTGACTGTTTAGATTGCAAAATGCACAAAATTACCGACCTCCGAAGTCCCAAAGAAGGCGTCGTTAATCGCACACGACCCAAATATGCCACATTACATTTGAAACAGTCGGATTGGAGAGTGGAAGAGGAGCTTGATTTGACGCCAACAATGGGAGGAGCTGCGAGTGCAGCCATGGCCAATGATTCTTGTGTCTCAGAAGTGAGAAAATGCTTGGGGCGAAAAACTGGTCCCTGCAATAGGCAAGGGTATCTTCCTATTCAAAATTCGCTGCTATCTGCTCACATGTGGCCACATTATTTTTTCCCTGCTTGTTCCCTTTCTCTTGTTATTCTAATACTTTGACCGCGCTGCAACACAAAAAATCAATAAAAATGCTACAATGCGATATGCCAATCGCAATGCATATAAAGGAGAAGCCTTTTAGGACCTAGGGCTAAAGATAGGCATGGTCATTTTAGGACAAAAGGGTATGCAGGCTATATAGTGCTCAATGAGCATAGTTACCTGGAATATGACTGGAACGTGGATATAGAATTCGGAACAAGAACTGAAATGGGAATGGAAATGAACAACATTTGAATTTTTTTAAATCTGAAAACAGTTTTGGCATTCCCCTTGTTTAAGGATCATTATGGAATACTTAGAATTGGAAAATGTCTCATGGAAACTGATTTATAGTTGAGAACATGTTAAACCACTCCATAACATTGTTTAGCAGTCATGAATATTATACTAAAGACTTAAAATATAGTTTTACATCTCGAATTCCAACACAACAGAAGCATAAAGTAAACAGGACATAATGCAATAAGTTTCTATCATATATTTTTAAAATGGCCATCTCTTTATCTCTCCATCGTAGTTCATCCTGCATTGCAATATAAAATTACTTCAACTCTGCAATTATAAACTCACTTTGTATTTCTCTAATTCTAAAAACTATCTGCGCTTTAGCCATTTAATTTTGCGAACCATATCAATTTCATAGCTGCAAAATTATCTAGTATACCTACTAAGTAAAAGAGTAATAATTAATGACTAATCTAATTGTACGAAAAAAACAGTGCAAGAAAAATTAAATGAGAAGATCCAATTAAGTCCTTAATTCACACAAAATCTTGAGCTTCTTGTTGCAAAAGAAATATTATCCTTTTAATGTTTTCTTTCTTTCCCTTTTTTTTTTTGAGAGAGTATAAAGGTGTCCTTTTTTATCACTCATATCTAATTCAGTGTCAGTTTCTGTTTGATAAATATTTGTTCGACGGAATTTGTTTTAAGCATCCTTGTGCTGACACGTATGTGCAAACAAAATTTTAAAATTTTAGTGGAAGAATGCCGCATTTATGATATATGCACTTATCGTGCATTTATGGCGGCTATGGCGGCCTTTTCCCCTGTTTCGTGCTCTGCCACTGCTTTGCTCTGGCTATGGCAGATCCAACTTCGATGTTGGTAGCGGTTAGTACCAGTTTCGGCCGCTGTAGCACGGCTATGGCTGAGCACCCCCTAAAATGGGATGCTACCATCGCAGCCAGGCACGATGAACTTAAAGGTAGCTGAAGCTGCCACAACAGTGATCGCCACCGATTTTGGCAAGACGGTGATCCGCCAGCTCTGCCCTGCTACAGGAGAATGATGCAAAAATAGGTAACGGTGGTTTAGTGCTGGAAAAAGGAAGTGTAAAAAAAAATCAGAGGCTGCATCTTTCGTTGTAGTGACCAAGGATTTCGATGGGCGCCGGATCCCCTAGAGTGGGGCTTATATTAGGGTAAAAATTACTCCGGGATTAGGTGTAGGGAGTAGAGAACAGGAGGCTGTTGTAAAAGATCATGGTGATGGAACTTATACAGCAACTTATGCAGTTGGAAAACGTGGTGATTATATGGTCAGTGTGGAATGTAATGGGCAAGCAATTTCGGGTAGCCCTTTTCCTGTATTTTTCCTGTATTTGATGCCCAACATGGGTATATCTCCAACTATTGGTGGCCAAGAAATGTCTCCTTTTCTAAATATGATGTCGGGGATGTTTCCTGGCATGCTGCCTTTGATACATGGTATTCTCCCAGAGGCCACAGGAGGGGCAGTTTTACCTGGAATTGGAGCATCTTTGGGAGAGGTTTGCAGGATATTGCAAATAGAACCATCCTCCTCAGAACCAATTGATGGCCGCACTCGCAGCAGGAAGCACAATGGGAGGTCTGAGTCAGATGTCGTTAGCACCTTTTGCAACACCTTCTGCACCATCAGGAAAAGCTATTTGTAATTTTATGCATCAGAAAGTGGAAATATCAGATCCCGTGATATAAGATCTGTTTTGATTATGCCACCAACACCGCAAAAGAAGAGGTGGGTTTGTTTGAGATGTTTAGAATCTCTTAGACAAGCCGAAGATCTCATCAAAAAGTCGTGTGTCTGGCTTCTTCTGTTTATCTGTTCTTTGGCATGTTTTCAGGTTTATCTGTCCTGTTTATCTGTTCTTCCTCTGTTTATCTGTTCTTTGGCCGTAACACCTTTTGCAGAAGCTCCAGCTACTGCAGCTAACGCTTTGAGGGCCTATGATGCTGTTTACCTTCGTGCGGTTGTCCTGTACATGACCTAAAAAACTCACACATCAAAATGGAGCCAAAAGATGGATCTGTGATACATGACGGTTAGGGTTTGTGTGCAAAGTTTTTTGTTACCGCGGCGCTGCTGTATTGGATTGAAGGCCGACGCTGGGCACCATGGCTGGGAGCAGGAAATGACAAGGCATGTAAGTAAGAGAAAATCCTTCATGTCGATGTGTCTGACCCTACTCTCTTCTGATTGATAATTATAAGTGGGAGCTAAGTTCGAATATGGCAGAGCTTTTGTATATCGACATCCTTTAATGCCTTTTTGAGCCAACAAAGTTCTTAGACTAGCCAGGAGCCTTCTGGTTGTTACTTGATGTACCATGTATACAAGGGATATCAGTGTGATTGTTTGTGTGAAGCTGTAGTGGGGAGACTTGATGTGCCCTGTATACAAGGGATATCAGTATGATTGTTTGTGTGAAGATGTAGTGGGGAGACTGAAAGGTCCAAATTGCATCTAATGCATGTGCCTTATGGCCCGTTCACATGCATAATTTTTGCATCAACGGAGCTCAGCGGCTGATTCCGTGCTGCCCAAATTCACTCCGGCTGATTCTGCCCCACCTCTATTTAATCCTCCAGCTGATCCAATTTTGGATCAGAACTTAATCAGCCGGATTCTATTCACATGGATGAAGCTTCATGCAGGTTGAACTTGGTTAGGGATATCGACCATCTTATATCCGGCTGAAAACATTTCAGTAAAAAGCACCGTATGCCATGTGAACGGACTGCTGATCAAAAGAGTCAGCCCTGATATAGCAAGGTTGATTCAGCCCTGAAAAAAATGCTGCATGTGAACCCTACATTAGTACACCAAATTTGCATACATTTGCAGACTGATATTCAACCACCAAATTCATTAAGAAAAGTAAATGGGGCGACTACATCAATTTTTAGTCGTGAAAAAAATTGTAACCAACCCCAAAACAGGAAAAAATCTTCTTTTTTTTTTTAACAATAAACAATAGCAAGTCCAAAAACACGTTTAAAATGACATCACATTTTCTGTTCAGTTGTAGTAACATTTTTTAAGTCATGTATGCAAAGACACATATCTTGTGCCCCAATCATGCTCTGCCCTACAAATGTGGTCTCATGTCAAATCTTGGTTCCTTTCCAAAACCCTATTGCTTCAATTGTGACCTCTGCCTAAATTATGCCATTGGTGTTAATGTTGAAGGTCCCATTTGATCATCACCAGCAGACTAAGAATGTCAATGGTAAAATCCAATGCATGAAATTTATCGAAAAACTAGAGTGATGTGCTAAACATCAATGCACTTAGTTGTCAACAATCATGATGGTGTTGGCATTGCATTTTGCTCATAAAGTTCAAATAACAAGTCATCAAGGCACTAGAAATGACATCAATGCCATATTTTATTGTTTTGGGTGTTAATATAAATTCTACAACTTCCCGCATCAGCAGAGGCCAACTTTGATCTACCACGTTTGAAACATTTCCATACATTGAGCAGAGCAAATAATCGTGTTGGACGATATTGCATGACGGACCATCTCCATGATGCATATCATAAATTTGTTCTTACCATATGGAAAGCTATTGGGTTAATGGGTTCATGTTTTATTCATATGCATTTTGAATAACCATTTTGCATAGATATATTGGCAACTATAGAGGTTAGAATTCCCCATGCTCAAACACAGTTCAATTTTTGTATGTTCGGAACTTAGATTCTTTTGATTTAATGCAAAACATCTTTAACGAATCGTTATGGTCAATATTCTTCTATCGTGCGGGCACTGAACACAAGGCAACAAAATGCAAATTCTGCATGTTCTAGCATGTATAGACGTGTTGGGGAAGAGAAACATTCGCGGCGGCCTTGGCCGCCGCAATAAGTTTATTGTATTATATAAAGAAGAAAATACAATGCTTCATTAGACTAAGAGAACTACTATAGGATTAGACTCAACATCTTCGTTGCCTTAACTGCAAAAACTTATTGAAGCTCTAGTTGCACATATACTTGTAGGCACATAAGTATCTCACCACATCACAACCAAAGGCTGCAAGATGATCCAAAAGAACCAATGGCTCTCGAAATGATACATCTTGTTATGAAGAATACACATGTAATTTGAATTGTTGAAGTAAAAGGAAGATGTGTGGCCTTAGATCAAAGCTAGGCCACATCTTATAACTAAAAGGTAGCAGCCAAATATAAAATAGATCAGGCATATCAATACCTGAAGAAGCACATGCTCAAACATGGCAGCATCTAAGCAATCCAGATCCATATGGACAGCCAAGGCATTTTGGCATCAGTACGAAAATTTCACTCAAACTCATTATTCATTGAGAAGGATGCACTAGGTTGGCAATTCTATTTCATTTTCCGTATGTAGATTGACTGATTCGAGGGTTATCCTTTAGACGGAATAAACAATACAATCACTAATAGTTCAGAACCTAATGTACATCCCCTGTGCATTTTCTTTCCTTTGCAATAGAACATGAATAGGCTTTGTGAAGATGTGACAATTGTCTTTGTGCTACTATGCTTTTCTTCGTTTCACAAAGTCAGTCGCTTAGTAAATAGATATGTTAGATGAGTGTTGTTATTGAATATGTGTTGGTTTTTTGGTGTAAAGTTCTGGATTTATAATGGAGCTCTTCTTCAACTATCAAGTACATGTCGACCATGTACTCATTGCAGAGTCTGCCGAGTTGTAAAAAGCCGGGCTCATGCAACAATCTAGTTCTGTACCAATCTATCTGGGACATTTTATGCTCCTTTATTGAATGCCATCCAGGAGTGTCGTGCGTATAGAATAGTGGGTATTGAAGTGGTTCATATGTGGGATCGATAATACTTATGAACACTGGTCTGTGCTCTGTTCACATCCATACCATGGCTGATCTTAACTTCTGATGCAATTGTTTGCATGGACAATTGCAGCAAAATCATTCGCTGCAGGTGCATCGACAAATGTTAGTTTTGCTGGATATGGATGCAGCTCCTTCACTGTCCTCAATTCCTTAAGGTATGGATTTATAACATTTAACATTGCGGCAACTTCCATGAGTGTGCTGACACTTGCATTTCGATATCGAGTTCAAACCTTCTTGCCTCATCATATATATACCAATGAAGAGTGATGATTGGTTTCGCCGCAGATAAAAGATGGTGATATGTTCGTCCCAATGATGGTAATGCATGTTGGCAGTTTCAAATCTACAAAGTTTTGATGCCAATCGCTGTGAAACAGAAAAGGTTGTTGATGATACGCGAGCTTTCACCGAACTTATATATTGAGTAGACGTGCTGCAGATTGCTAAGAAGTTCCTTCGGAGGTGCAAGCGTCGATGGCCATTATTGCAGTAGAATGTGGGATTCTCAGGGTCAAGCATTTCAATACTATGCATTTGACATGTTTTGCTCCATTTCCAGGGTTCATAACCTACATGTTTGAGATTCAGCTATATGATATTGATTTGGTGTCCCCAGTGGCATGATGTGGAACTAGTGTCTAGGTACTCCTTTAGTAAAGTGGGAATGGTGTTGCTTTGTTGTTCCACATGGATTGTACTTCTTTGTGCAACCCATGTAGAACTATTAGAAGAGCCTGATGCTGATGCTAGGCATTCATATCTTGATATATGTACTAGGCTTGTGGTTTCTCCACTGCTATACTTTTATTACTGTTTGATAGATTACACAATTCTAGCCTACGTTGCGTATCATGCCTATGAAAATAAATTTAATAAAAAAGATTTTAAATCAAGAGACCAAATCTATTAGAAATATTAATGAGTTGTTGACAAAAGTGAAGGACCAATGAAAATCAATCTGGCCCTCCTTTTCTTCTGATATTGTCTTTCATAAGCCCGACGGTTTGATCTCAGTAGGGATTTGAGCCACATAACCCACATGGAGCTATACTGATATTGATTCAGAAAAAAATGGACGATTAGCAAGCTCAGCGTTTCTTCTGTGATCTCAAATTATTTTAACGCCTTTCCATGGCTTCTAATATAATTTATGGAACTGAAGCTCCAATGTTTGCCAAACTGAACAAAATCCAATTGTATTCTAGTTGCACATTGTACATTACTTTTGTCTTGAATTTGCTATAGCTACGTTACTTCAACGTAATAAACGCTTGGTTGGAAGTTAAATGCCCTTACTAATTTTTTGAAGGCAGTGTAAGCTGCAAAGCATTCAAAGAATGCCAAGAATGAGCTATAGATGTGCAAGTTCACCATCCAGAACTGTGGTGGTGATGAAAAAAGAATGAGCTTCAGACATGCAGGTTTACCATCTGGAACTATGGTGATGATGAGAAAAATAGAGCGAGCCATGTCTGCCCCTTTAGGAAAGAATTTTTTGGGTGCTAAATACTCCTTTCGATGACCCTGCACATGTCAATTTAGTTGCAGCCATACATGCCAAGCGGGTGACTGTCGTGCCGAAGGACATGCGCCTGATCTTGCGCATTAGGGATCCTGAGTACTATGGTCGTAATTTTGAATCTGCATACAATAAGAAGAAAGACATGTCAGATCCTAAGTCGTAAAGTGCCTTTGTATTTTATTGATATGTTGATATCCATTCTAAATATACTCTATTTTCTTAGTCGACTTCTTTCCTAGAAGATTAGCTTTGCGGGGTTTTTTTTTTTTTTTTTTTTCTATTTTTTTCTAAGGTTAGGTTATGTCGGGATCACACGACGCGCACCAAGCATTGTGCTCTTTTTTTGCACAGACTAGTTTTCACGTCGTGTGATCCAAGCCCTCATTCTAACCCTAACCCTAACCCTAACCCTAACCCTAACCCTAACCCTAACCCTAACCCTAACCCTAACCCTAACCCTAATCCTAAAATCTATGGACGAATCTCCACATGTTGGAGATCAAAGGTTTTGTGCAAACAATTAAGCCACCCAATTTTTCGAAGCCAGTGCATCCAAACACTTGTCTGTGTACAAGGTAGTCCGCCGTAGCCATGAAACAATGGTATTTTGGATTTCCTGGCCAAAGCTCACCCTCTATTCTAAAAGCAGCGACTATATGAGTTTGATTTGCAAACCTGTCTTTCGCTTAAGATTAGCTCCCTTTCTTTGATCGCTATCTTTTTCTTTCATATGCAGTATCCGATAGCATAAGAAGAAAAGGGCAAATCCAAAAGTCCTTTTGTACGGGCTCATAATGTTGGGCTAAGGAACCTAAAATTTTGCTGAGGAACCTACCTATTTGCCTAGGAAAATCCAAAAATTTGCACAAGAAACACAACAAACGGATTCAAAATCTAAAAAATTATCTAAGAGGTATAGACATTCGTCTGAAAAAACTGACTGATTAGGCTGAGGAATTCATGAATTTGAATCAGATGTCTATGAATTAGATCAAGATTCCACAATTTCAAATGGGAAATTAGATTCCAGATATGCTGCCTATTTTCTCGTTTAGCTCTAGGCAATCTAAGCTTAGTCGCTCCTAATTGGCAGGCTATCATGCATTAGCAACATACCTCGTTTTTTTTTTTTTTTTTTTTTTTTTTTTTTTTCTTGGCTTTTCCCTTCTACTCCTCCCTCGCTGTTTGTTTCTTTGGCTCCCCTCCTTCTTCCTCCCTGGCAGTGCCTTTTCCATTTGTGTGGGCGCTTCCACAGAGCAAGCTTGTGCTTGCAAGGCGTTCCAAAGAGATTGCTAATCCCAGCCCGGGGAGAGTTCGCTTTCTAAGGTAGCGAGGTTGTCGCCAAAAATCAATTTCTGATTCCAAAGGTGGACATTTTAGAATTTTTTTGTCTACTTTTGGAATCGAAAAGTTAAGCCAAGAATTTTACATGTAACAAAATATGACAATTACATTTTGCTACTAGAGTGAAAAAGAGTCTAAAGTCCATTTTTAAAGTAGATACCAGAAAATTTTCAGTCAAAAATTTATAAAATGCTAATCTGGCTAATTAGATGATATTTTTCGAGCGTTTTATTTATCAACCACGGTCATGTTTGAACAAAAAAAATACACGAGGTTTTTGTGGACTTAATGAATTTTTAAGGAAAAAATACATGGAGTTTTTTTAGGTTGCCCCTAAGGGGGCAAACCCTTGTTTATGTGGTATTCCACGTATATGCCAGCATATGCCCGGAATATGCCAATGACTGCTAAAAACCCATTACTGGCTGTAAATGCTCGGTCGTTTCTGTTGTTGCTGGACAGCTATGGAAACCGGCTAACCGGTGTTCTGGCGATGGTGGCTGCTATAGCTCCATAATCCGAGGCCTTCAGAGATTTGGAAGAATGTCCAAAAGGTCTGCTTCCGGCAAAAAAGAAGAGTCTTGGAATGAGCCTTGCATTTGTACGTTGCTATTTACGAAGCAAGCACCCATGTTTGCCTTCGTTTTGAAGCTTCCAAGTTTAGGTTCTTGGCCGCAGCCTTTGATGATACGTATCAGTTGTTAGGAACTTGTGTTTCCAGCAGTATTCGGGTCTTGGCAATAATGACCCTTGGAGCCGCTTTCTTGAAGATGTATAGCAATATCAGAGGTATTTTTTCCTTTGCCAAGATCATTGCTAAGATCAGTCTGATTAGTAATTGAACCGGCACCCACATTCATGCTTCAGATCGATCGAAAAAGCAGTAAAAATGCGCACGAGCTTAGTGTTCCTGTACTTTGGATTGAACAGGAGTGCTAAGGACATACAATATTGCTCTTTACAGCAAATTAAAACAGATTAAAGTGTAAGTTTTCGTGGTTGAGGCTTCTGGGCGAAATCAATAGAAGATGTGTATTTGGATTTGAATTTAATTCATCTGGAACTGATTTAGGAACCATCTCTTTTTTGCTTAGAGTTGGTGTCTTTTATCTTGCTATATACTCCCTCCCTCCCTCCCTCCTTCCTTCCCTCCCTCCCTTTTAGAGATTTAGAAATACGACATTTTGGAGCATTTTCATTGTGTACTTTTATGTACATGCGAAGTACTGTCTATTTTTCTATTGATGCGTAGATTGCAGTTTTGTCTGAGCTTGCAGCGTTCCTCTGTTGATGTGAAAGTCTTCGATCTTTGCAAAACTGCCTTAATTCTACCATTGTGCTTCTACTGTAAAAGTCAACTCTAAATGAGAGTTAGCACCAGAGGATGGCAGATTCGACCACATTTAGAGCGGTTATCTTTTCTGTAGCTTGCTAATACTAATGCCAGTCTTATGGTTTCCATTACTTTGCTTCATTACCTTTTGGCTTTTAGAAGCAAATCAGATCGACTGATCTCTACCATAATCTCTTGGAAATCTGGATTGTGAAGTTCATAGTTCAGGAGGGAACTACCTGTTAGCGGAAATAATAAACTTCTTTGGGTTGTGAAATGATGTCACTTTTTCTTTCCTTGTAAAGGTGCTTCCTACAAGATGGATAGCTACGTGCATTACATCTTTCCTGATGTTCTGATCCATTTTAAATTTTAGCTAAGGTAAGCTGCCAGAATCTCTTGCGAATCTAGAAGCTGGAAAGAAATATTTATCGAAATTTCAAAAGGTATGCCTCGTTGTTTGTTTTCATCTTTATAGATTATGATGTGTCAAGATTTGCAGGTGGCAAGAAGCAGATTTAAAGCTCATCGAGAAGGAAACTGCGAGGGGGGTCGAAGAAGCAATACGGAAGAAGGTTCAGGAAACCTTGAGCTCAGAGGAGATAAAGTCACAGATAGATGTCAAAATACAAGAGGTCCGGAAGAAGATGTTTGAAGAAATTGTCATCCAAATTTGAAAAAAAAAAGAGCAGGCACTTACAGAGGCTAGGAAGAAAGAGGTACCTTATCTCATGTCATACTTAATGGGTCTATAGATGTTCTCTATCATTGCTGCTTCTGACTGCTGTTTGTAGGAGCAAGAACGGTGAGAAAAGGAAGATCTTGAAAGAATGCTTGAAGAGAATAGGAGGAAGATAGAAGAAGCTCAGAGAAGGGAAGCTGAAGAGCAAACAAGAAAAGAGGAACAACGTTACAGAGAGCTTGAGGCACAAAGAAAGGCGTAAGGAAGAAGCTTTGAGGCGCAAAAGACTAGAGGAAGAACAACATCGAGCCGAACAAATGAAGATCCTTGGAAAACAGAATTCTTGTCCCAAACTTTCCTTTGCACTTGGAATGAAAGGTTAAAAGTAAGTCTGAATTGTTCTTTCAATAATTTATTAGTATTGCAAATTTAAATGTCCATGTTATATGATTCTTTGACTAGTTGTCTATTGTTTTTCCTCCGTGTAGTCCACCCCCTCCCTCTTATGTCTTGCTTTGTAGTATGAGGGTCTTAAGCGAAGGACCAGGTTATTTTAGTGGAGTTGCTCATTTTGCCTCAGCATTTACACTATCCTGGTGTAATTGGCAGAATAGTATATCATTCGAAATGATATGGTTGATTTAATTGCTTGTAATTTGCAGAAACGCCAAGCTCTATTTAGTGTGGAAAGAACTCAGCTTGTACCCCTTTGATTGATTGGCGGCCACATCAAACATATTATTCTAACGTTCTGACTATCCAAGTGAAAACCTGTGAAAAGTAATAATGCGTGTTTGCTGAAGGATTGTTTGTTTTTTGACAGGTGTTACATTTGCAAGGACACAATTCAATTGTATTCAACTGTTGTAATTTATTTTATTTCGTCCTCTGCGACATGAGAACGACTCAACAAGTTTTTGTTATACATATTGACATCATTTTTATTAATAGATACAAGAAATTTATCGCGGCGGCCAAGGCCGCCGCGAACATTTCTCTTGCCTAACTCGCGGCAAAGTAGATTTTTGTATCAAGTAAGAAAAGGATCTCAGTTATGGGCTTGCAAAATTGAATTAAATGTGTCTAAGCTGGAGAACTATAATCTTCAGATTATTTCCCAAAAAACTAAAAAAGCCACGCTTTTGGCCGCCACAACCATTTGTTTTATTCTATCCCACTTGCAAACGAAAAATGACAGTACATATATTTCAGATATTACCAGCCTTGGATACAAAAATTGGACTTCAACTAAATCAATAGGGAAACGTGCAGGAGTTGAACCTGTATTCTTGCCAGATGTTTCAGTGCCCATGGGAATGTGCTATGCAACTTATGTTCATTGATTGTGTTAGGAAACATCTATCACAATTGCAGTAGAAGATGTGCCAGAGGATGGTTTGAATTCACCACTTCGCTTAGAGAGAGTTGTAATGAAGTAATGTGTCTCTTTAATATAGCATCTCTTATACTATGCAGCTTGTAATAGTGTCTGTGCAGGTGACATATAAAAGATTGAATGATACATTACTCGAACTTAACAAAGGCATACAGAAAGGACCAGCAAGTGAATTGATTCCAGTTTTGTTCGGGGGCAAGCCTCCTAGATTCACAAAAGATGCAATTCAGTTTACTCCTTTCAACAAAGGACTTGACCATTCTCATGTGCCTGGCACTTTCTTAATCAACTTTTATATTGCTTATGACCAATATAGCGATTATCTCTATGTTAGTTGGCATTGAGAGGAACCATGGGAAAATGAAAGCAACAACTAATGGCTTGAAATATTGTGTATATCTGGTTTTGGAGAGTTTGTTTGGGCAGTTGAAAACAAGAACATATTTTCCTGCTTGGGTGATGGGGGTTTGGGATCTAAACTCAAATGAATATTTAGAAGAGCCGCTGATTAACATCGTTGGTTTGCTTTCACTTTGTTCGCTTTGCTTGTGATTGTCTTCTATTTAGTTCGATCTATTCGTAACGTCTCAGATGGCTGCAGTTGCAAAGGCATTGGGTGCAAAGGACGTGATGTTACGTCATCCAGGAACCGGGAAAACTACTGTAGTTGTTGAGATAATCCTTCAGGAAGTTAAAACGTGGATCCAAAGTATTAGCTTGTGCAGCATCTAATATTGCAGTTGACAATATTATAGAACGCCTTGCAGTTCACAGGTACCACTTTGGTAAATATTTCTGTTGATTTTGGTTTTATGATAAAGCAAGATGGTGTTCTATTCTATGCTCCAGGATTAAGTTGGTACGGCTAGGCCATCCAGCACGTCTTTTACCTCAGGTTCTTGACAGTGCTCTAGATGCACAGGTTTTCTCAGCCCTTATTTCTTAATACAGTTACATTTTAAATGAAGTAAGAAGTCTGACCCCATGCCTATAGGTGATGAGAGCAGACAACAGTGCCCTGGCAAATGACATTAGAAAAGAGATGAAGGCAAGCTTATTCCATTCAATTCAAAGGTGTCCGTAAAAATGGTGCTAGGGCTTAAAAGAATTGGGGTTGTACACTTAGAAGCAAAGTACATCGACGTTAATAGGAGGGACATGTCTTTTATGTGCCTTTTCCTACTTTGTTAGGCTTTGAATGGGAAGCTGTTAAAAGCAAGGGACAAAAGAAGCAGAGTTGATATTCGGAAAGAGTTGCGGCATCTTGCCAAAGAAGAGCGTCAGAGGCAGCAGCTCGCCATATCTGATGTAATTAAAGATTCTTCTGTAATTCTTACGACACTTACAGGTGCCCTATCTTATCAACTTAAGGAGGTAGATTTTGATATAGCAGAGTCTCAGAGCTTGGCCGGAATAGGTTTGGGTGGATTTTCTGAAGATGGGTATGGCACCCGGACTTGGCCTCGGGATTTCGCCCCTTTTAAGCGGAGCATTTCTCGAAGATCAAAATCTTGATCCCATTGGGAAGGCCCTGGGGATACTTCGAGAAATCTGACGCAGTTTTAGTAGCTAACAAAAGAAAAGCAGGGAAACTCACAAAACAGTAACTAGTGACTGTGAAGAACAAAAGAAAAGCAGGGAACTCAAAGGCGACATACCTTAAACGGAAGCGATCTAACTCAGGTAACGAAATGAAAAAATTTGGGCGATCTAACTCTATTTATACTAAAAAAAAACCACAGAAATTTCAACACGTAAATAATCTGCAATAATTTCACAAATATCCCGATGTGGCTGTGGTTGTGCCACTTCTTATCTTCGATCCCGGTACAATTAGTTTTTTCGGCAAATGGAAGATCCGCTATGCCGTAATCATTACCGGACTTCCGTGATCCGCTACGTCTTTGGAAGCGATGAGATAGATCAGAGAAAAAAGAACGCGGCGGCTCAGTGTTTTTTTCCCTTTTTTTTTAACAGTTCTATTTTTTGCCCCCCGAAACACAGAATATGCCAAAGCATCTTGCCAATAATAATTACATGAGTTAGATAGAAGCAAATTCTGTACAAGCAAAACACAGTGAAGAATAGCAGAATGTTAGGTGCTGGCAACTTTGCATTGGTTTATTCTTTTGGATCAGAATGCTAAGCTCACACATGCTCTTCAATTGTGGCTTCCAATCCGCTTATTATGTGTTTATTTGGTGAGCCCAGCGATTTTGTCTGGTAAGGGCTTTGCGAGGCTATTTGGGCAAGCTATTAGGTCGGTCGATCCATATGAAATTGCTTTACATTTCTCAACGTAAAGTTTGGGTGGAGCACAGGAAATTGGAATGCAATAATAGAAAGGGGGTTGTATATATTTGGCAGTGGGAAGAATAACAATTTAAATATTTGTATCTTCTAAATACATAATGTAATGATCCATTGTGTTGGGCTTTAGCCCATTTGACAATGCGTTATTGGATATGAAAATTTGCCATTAATTGAGAATGAAATTTGCATGTGAAATTGGATATGAAATTTTGCCATAAGTTGGAATAAAGATTGCATGTAAAGTTGGATTGCATCTGAGTCAAACTCACTCGTAGCCGGAGTTTGCAGCATGGAACATTGCACTTTTTTTTGCAAATCCACTGGTCGAATCATGGTGAGATACACCATAAAAGTCCATTTATACTTCCCACCTACATTGCAGTTCCAGATCTTTGATAAACTTTTCTTTTCAGCTCCATGTGAATTTGTAATTGGACTTCAACTGCTAAAATTATTAGGTGATGCAAATAGTTGGAACGAATTGAGGCTTACAATGCCTTGGATATTTCTTCCATTTGCAATAAAAATCCAAAACACTTGAAATACCATGTCTCTTTTATATGAACAAAAAATAGCTACAAAGCTATTCTATTCTATAGGACGTCTTCTAATGCAAATGAACCAAAGTAAAATGCTAATTCTGCATTCGCACACATTCATAAATGCCAGTCTCGCCATTTAATCCATAAGGAAATAGTAGTGTACATAAATTGAGTATTACAGCTCATGTTCAAACTTGTATGCTGCAAGTTCATAATCGTTTGGCACTTAACACAAATCTGTACCATGTCTTCTCCATTGAAGACAGCAGGAACCGCCGTCAGGATCTATATTGTTGCTTTGTGGATTTTGCGAAGGCGTTTGACACTGTGCCTCGGGAAAAACTATGGGCAAGACTGCAACAGCTGGGGGTTCCTGTAGATTTGCAGAATGCAGTGTACAGGCTATATGAAAGATGAGCAGACAAGCCAACCATTTGATAGTAGTATCGGGGTTCGTCAGGGATGCCCTCTCTCCCCAACATTATTTGGGCTTTACATTGATCAATTGGAGAGCTGGCTTGCTGATAATGGGGGCGATGGAGCTCACCTTCTCTATCAGATCGTCAGACAGTTAATATATGCTGATGATGTGGAGCTCCTAGCTTACACACCAGCAGACATGCAACGACATCTCGATGCCCTGGACACATTCTCGCCAAGCGACCGATATGCGGCGTCAACCCGCCAAGACTAAGGTGGTTTTCATATCATCTTCACGTCACCGAGGGTCCCCTCCTTCGCCACTACCAAGGCGAATGTGGAAGTTGCATCCACATACAAGTATTTGGGAGTGGAGTTTCCTTCTACTATGCACCGGGACACATCCATACGGCTCGAGTGACCAGGCAGCCGGAAGGCACCAGTATGCAATGCAAAACAATAGTCATAGAGCGGAGTTGTATGATTGGGCCCATCACCACACCTGCTCAAGGTCTTAGTAGAGCCCCGTCCTTTTATACGGGGTGGAAGTATGGGGCCCAAGAGTATCACTTGCCACTTGGAATGACTTGGAGCAGGTCCGAAAAGCCTTCTTAGTACGAGCACTAGGGGTGAAGTCCACAGTCCCATATCATGCCTCTTCGAGGGCGGCCCTTGATCGCCACCTTGTCTATTTTCAGAAGGTGGTCAATATGGACGATGCTCGCCTCCCTAAACTAGCTTATATCATGGCAATGGGGCCTTGCGCCTCAAGGCCTGGGGAGGAGGGAAAAGAGAGCTCAATGGTTGGCTAGATGGAATGTGCAGAGCACAGTGCATATTGAGAACCATTTTGGTTGGCGAGATGTTTGCTAAGCTCTTGGGCAGCTTGTTTGAAAAGAAACTCAGCTCGTGGGGGATGAGACGGCAAGAGAGCAAGATGCCGTGCCTTTTCCTAAAATTTCACTCGCACCCTAGACCATGCTCTTAGTCTCATGTGTTGTTTGAAAAAGCAAAGAACCCAAGGCAAGCCCTCTATCTTGCATTCATAGATTTCCAAAAGCATTCGACACAGTCCCACCTAACCCAACTATACTCGAGGTAATAGTAAAGTTACCACCGATATAGCCTGTGAAGTCAATAACACAATTGGCGTGGAGGCGTGGGTGCCCTTTGTCCCCACTTTGTTCTGGCCTCAGATATAGACGAGCTTTGAGGATTGGCTATGTACCAAGGGTTTGTATGGCTCTGTGTTAGGTGATTTCCTTTGCGCAGCCTCCTCTACGCCGATGATGTGGTTCGATAAGCGAGCAAAACCGTAGGGCTCCAATCTCATCTTGACCATCCGCTACATTTTGTGAGGCAAAAGCACATGAAAGTTAATCCGCAAAATCCAAGGTGATGGTTGTAGGGACAGTTCTCCGCCTC
Organism: Isoetes taiwanensis; assembly: GCA_021234155.1. Lineage (NCBI taxonomy): Eukaryota > Viridiplantae > Streptophyta > Lycopodiopsida > Isoetales > Isoetaceae > Isoetes > Isoetes taiwanensis. Next base: position 10,898,547 of record JAJEKV010000029.1, on the reverse strand, counting down.
GAATTCACATACCGGGTAGAGCCATGGAATTAGTGGATAGCTATAAATATCCGGGCTGGAATTCTCCGCTAAATACAGCTTGGAAGGATTGCATTAAGAAAAGAGTTCAAGGAGGCAAGGCAGCTTTTGTACAAGATATGCTATCCGTGATGTCACAGAGCCTCTCTCACAAACCGGGATCTTAAAAAGATCTTGTTTAGAACACTTGGTGCGACCGTTGTTTTGTATGGCTCGCCAATTTGGGGGCCGGAGCTTCATTAAAAAAGATGGGCTCAAGTGGAAATGGTGTTAAAACCTTTTTAAGGGAAGAATTGGGAACCAAAACTCCAGATCCCCTATGCAATAGTACTTGCGTAAGTCGGTATGCTCCCTCTTGAAGCCGAGGCTCAGATCAAACTTTGAATTTCATCACTTTCGGGTCCGTAGCGGCCCGAGAAGGCGGGTTATCCAGTTGGCTTTGGATCGGTCTGCAATCGGGATGGTATCACGATGTCAATTTATGGGCTGCGAAATGGGGATTTCTTTGGATCAGCTCCCCGACCGAGATATAGGAACTTCGTGATCTTGTGCAAACTCCGGGCGAGAGAGAAATTATGGGGCGAGAAAGGTTCCCGAATGGTCACATACATTTCCAATCCTTTGTTGGTATATTCCAGCAAGGGTATTTGAGTGCTCACATCCCCGTGTATTTAAAGCAATGCATAGCGAGATATAGAACGAGTTCCCACAAGTTACATGTTGAGACAAAGGATGGTCCGGTACTCCGAAAGATGAAAGGTTTTTGTAGGGTGTGTGAGACAACCTTGGTTGAAGACGAGACTCATAACGTTCCTATATTGCCCGGCTTATGAAGATATTCGAGTGAAATTTTGCATAATAGATACCGTTTTCATCCCTATTACAAAGAGATCCAATGAAGTTGGGTCTATATTTTAAAGCGGTAGAAACACACCGTTCTTTGGTTTTAAATCGTGAACGTAACACATGTACATGTCGCCCATGACCTTCAAGGTCCTTAGTGGGCGTGATTTTTAATACAATACAATACAATACATATGCAAAATGTAGGCATCGCCATAGCTTGAGGCAATATCTTGACGCTTGCTTCCTCAGCAAGCTTTGGGATGCCAATGCCCTTGAACATGTCAAGACAAAGACACTATCGGCATCACATAAATCCCACATTGGAACGAGGCCCGCAATGCTACCTCAAGGTACCCACTTGCCCATGAAAAGCGCGGACTCATTGCCTCCATTAAGCATCAGGGGCACATCATCTTCGAATTGAGACGGGCAGATGGATTGGTGAGCCACGCCAGGACAGGCTCTGTGAATGCTGCCAAATGGGAGTCATTGAGGATGAATCTCATACCCTTCAAAGTTGCCCAGCATATGATCAAATTCGACGGCTATCTTTGAGTTGGTCGCCCGGCCAGGCCATTACATGTGACATTGGGCACAATCCGATCCGCAGTCTTTGGGATCATACCTTCAGGAGGTTATGGACATGCGAGATCAGCTATGTCCTCAGGCACACACTTGACATGTATATATACATTGATGTATACTTGTACAGTTTGACAACATTCTTATTACTGCCACGGTTTTTCCCTCGAAAACCCTTCGGGGCGGGGGTTTTTTAACCCGGACAGTAATAAGTTTGCTGCGCTCCTTGTGGGTCCCATAGGCCGATTGGCCTCAGTGGACGATAAAAAATCATTCTCATTCTCATTCTCCATCCGCGCTTATTGACAATGATACAATAAAAGCCACTCCCTGTGTAATAAAAGCTTTATCATCACAACGGAGGATCGTATGCACCAGTGTCAAAGCATCGGCCGAATTTTTTTGAAAAATGTCTAAAACCAAAAGCAAACCAGTGGCTTCTGCTCTGCTCGCCTCTGAACCTGCTCTGGGCACCTTCTAATCACGACTTGCTGGTTTAGTATATTTTGAATGTATAAGCCTGCAAAAAATAAGATTAAGGACATACATTATCAAAAGTTTGAAATCTACGTTTTAAGAAGATATCAGAAAATATGGATGTCTAAGTTTTCAAATGATATCAGAAAATAAGACTGAAGTGACTGATGTTTCAACCTAATACATACTACCTTAGAAAATGTGACCTATAAAATTTTGTCACTGCTTTGCATAAACATTAAAAAACACCCTAGGAACTTACATTTTATGATATGGGAGTCGATAAGAACAGTAAAGTAGAGCTTTGTGAGCATGAGCAAAGCTATGGGGCATCAAGCTTCTCCTGTTGAAGAAACGACACTTTTCAGATTTAGAAGCTTTTGAATTGACCGTACAATGCAATCTAGAAAAAAACGGTACTACATTTCTCGACAACAAATCTAGAAAAAAACAGCTTGCAGCTCGGATCCGACATGCGACATCTTGGATCAGGTGACATCTTGGATCAAACTTTTGTGGTAAGTTTTTACTACCTCTGTTCAATCTTGATTCACAAATTTTGATTCTGAGAGATATGGATGAAATTCTCTTGTCCCTCATTGCAATGTTTGTAAGAGCATTAGTGCTTGGCTTTGCATTCCAAAGATTCTGCATGCATCTCATTAAGGTTAATGAGATGGCTGATCCCATGGAACTGCTAGGGGAAGAAGAGCTTGCATTCCAAAATAGTACTGTCTACCGTGCATCATCTGCATTCTAGCCTCTAGAGTGAAAACTCAGCATAGAAAATTTTGGATAACACTAAGGCAAAGAACCCAACGGGATAATATTGATAACTATGTTTGGAATTGTCTTCCCTCATACGAGGATGAAATGTAGCATAAATTTTATAGGATGAAGAAAGCATCCTTTCAAAAATTGGTTGATTTGGTTGTGCCCTACATCATTAAATTAGATAGGAAAGTCAGGCCTACAGTGGATCCTAGGAAAGTTGTTGCCATAAATTGCATTCATAATGACATTATATGACATGATAATGAATATGGTGCATTCCCAGTGGGAAGATCATCAAGCGGAATTGGTAGATTATTGGAGTGACTTGGCCTAGAGATGGGGTCGTCATTAGTGGATCAAAACAACGAGAATGCAACATAACAAATTTAATTCTTGTCCCCTTCGTCAAAGGTTGCCATTTTCTCGAGCATGTTATTCCATAATATAATTAATTTCCTCTGCAGCAACAAATGCTAGTCAGATTCTGAGGGGCTTCGGACAATGTGAACATCATTTAACAAACCAACGTCGTTGATATGAAACTCAATGATGCTGTTTTCTAATAAACAACAAAGAACACATGTTAATTGAGCAAAACTGTAATTGGCAGGCCCTTTGGAGCCACAACGGAGGCAATATAGACAGAACTAGTAAAGGTGTATATGGTGTTACCACGCTAATGTCCTTACTTGTGATTTTACTTGCTTTTAACATCAATATGTTGCAATTTTGAACTAACACCACAAGGTTGATGCTTGCAAGAATATAGTATATATGTTTACATTACGAAGTAATCCAATCATGCCAAAACATGACTTTGAACTATGATTTAAGCCACTTTACCCTCCGGCCATAAAGGGCAACCCTCCGTGCGCAGCACCTTGTTTATTTCATGCGGGTTCAAAGATGACCATGTTGTTAAATAAGATGATTGAATATTTTCTTAGAAATCCGGTAAATAGCAATAAAGCACATCATTTTGCTTTTGCTGGTTTAAGTAAAATCTAAATTAGAGGCCTGGAATACTTGACAATAAAAAATACACTAACTGTACAAATTGACATGGCGGGCTCTTAATGATGGAAAAAATGGGGGCTTTATCAACTCCAATTTCAAAAACAGGCGGGCAACAGTAAGTCCTGAGCACTTGCACAAGAAGAAGCAGAACGGCGGGAGGAGGAAGCGCCTGTGCTCAATGGATGGGGCAGCACGGCCCCTCGCCTTGAGAAATGGCTTCTATGCTTTAAGATCCGGCTCTTATGCCAAGGTTTCCTGCCTCTGTTAACGCTCCGTCTCTACATTTAGGGCATTCACGTTCCGGTTTGGTATTCTGTTTGATCCGTTTGCTGCATTGCTTCTTCTCGGTTGTGGTTTGGCATTTGCTTTCGGAAAAGTGATTCCTTTATTGGTTCTGTACTATACTGCACTTTCCTTTGGTCTAGTTTGACTCAGAGCATAAAGGATTCTATTTGTAATTGCCCTTCCAAAAATTTCTTTCTGCATAGATAACTCTGCGCTTCATTTGCCTCATTGATCAATCAGATGAAGCTAAAATGGCGCTTAGGCCATACGATGTTTACTGGCTATCTTAGAATGTGAATTTCTGTTGTAAAAAAGCAAATCATCATGTCAAACGTTTTGGGAAGTGGTAAGAGGCAACGGAATAGAGTGTCAACAGGCACATCTGTCCTAGGAAGTCATAGAAGTGCAGATGAATCTCGCCAAACAAGAACAACCTCAAAGCGAGCAGCTGTGGACGATGCTGTACGAGTTCCCTCTGCTGCTCCATCCTCTCATGCTAAAAAGCGACCTGCTTTAGCAAATTTATCGAATCAGAGCAATGTTGCTGCTTCTAGAAACCATGGGGCTTCTAAAGCATCCGTATGTCTCTATATAAACCTTTTTAAAACCCAAGGCTTTGCTTTGACTGATATTTATTTTAATTGATGAAGGTTGCCAGTGCAAAGGCTAAAATACGTCCACAAATTCAGTCAAAAGATGTGGAATCGGAAATGGCAGGATTAACTGTGGAAAAGGAGGATAGCTTGATTGAAAAATCGGATATAAGAACTGACGCATTGTCTCCGCCAGTTGAAGAGATTGTGTGTATACCTTCACCACAAGGCGTAGAACAAGTAAACGATGTTGTAACTCCTGGTACACGGAGTACTTGTGCAGCTAGTGCTACTGTAGAAAGAAGGGCATTGGAAAATCTACACATTTCTACAGGTCCAAAATTGTTTCAAAATAAAGGTAGGAATTGCAAGATATCAGTCTCAATGGTGCTTTTTTAAGTTTTTTGCTGTATAGTTCTTATTAGCTGTTGGTATAGATGGTTTCTCGGGTAGTATGCTTGATGAACAAATCTACGCCAACATTGATACGATTCTGCATGATCCTCAACTATGTGGCTTATACGCAACTGATATATATCAACACCTAAGGATGTCAGAGGTTAGCATGATTCAGTTTTTAGCCGGGTACAAGATAATGATGTTTGAAGGAAACTTATGTGTTCTTATAAGTTGGATGCAGCTAAAGAGAAGGCCGAAAATAGATTATATGGACAGCGTGCAGCAAGATATTAATGCTAGTATGCGGGGAGTTCTAGTTGATTGGCTCATCGAGGTATTATTTATATTCAGTTGCATATCATTATGACGTTCATAGTGCTTGCTACTTATTCAATGACATCCTATGACGTTCATAGTGCTTGCTACTTATTCAATGACATTCTTTGTTACAAGGTTGGCGAAGAGTATAAGCTTGTTCCAGATACTATCTACCTGACAGTCACATATATAGACCGTTTTCTTTCTACAAATGTTGTGAATCGTCAGCGCTTACAGCTGCTTGGTGTTGCGTGCATGCTAATTGCAGCGTATGTATGGACATTAATGCCTAGCAAGTTGCTGCTGCTAATCTATGCATTACCTTATCATGTTTGAATAATTGCTTGATTATTCTGTTTTGTGCAGTAAATATGAAGAAATTTGTGCTCCACAGGTGGAGGAATTTTGCTACATAACTGATAATACATATTGCAAGGAGGAGGTATGTTGTATCCCATCAGGCATTACAGATCTGAGTTTTTTCTCCATTAATTAGTATCTCCTTCCCAGGTTATTGATATGGAGAGACAAGTATTAAATCACTTGAGGTTTGAGCTGACAGCACCTACCACAAAGACATTCCTTAGGTGAACTAACTTTATTTTACATGAAGTGTGCCTGAAAGTTAGCGGTGTTTCCTAATGTTTGGGGCGTTGTTACAGGCGGTTTCTGAGGGCAGCGCATGCTTCACTCGATGTAAGGGATGATTGATTTATTTTGTCTGAGCCTAGATCTTCAATTTGACAATTTACCTGTTTTAGCCTGCATCTTTGCGATTGGAGTTCTTAGGGAGCTACTTGGCGGAGCTCACTATCGTTGAGTACAGTTTTTTGAAATATTTGCCATCTATGATTGCTGCATCTGCTGTTTTCCTGGCAAAACTCACACTTGAAGTGGAGACAAAACCATGGGTAAGGAACACTCTACTAGTTCATTTTAGGGAAGACGTTGTAATTTATGAGTGCATCTGAGCCAAGGATTTGTAAATGCTTATGACTCTAGTTTTGCTGCTTTTGTCCAGAGTGCGACGCTACAACATTATACAGGTTATCGAGCTTCAGAATTGAAAGAATGTGTGGAGGAACTGTATGATTTGCAATGCAATAAAAAGGGTTGTAACTTACCAGCAATACGTGATAAGTACAAGCAACACAAGGTAACAACTCCCTTAGGATTGTTTGTTTCTCCAATTTGTCTGGCTTCTAAACTGATGCTCAACAATCTGTCACAGTTCAAGTGTGCATCCATGATGGGTCCTCCTCGCATTCTGCCTGCTGAGTATTTCGAGGATTCTTGAAGGATTGCAAAAGTCATAAGGATACTTGGATTGTTGGCATCTTAAAGATTGTTCATCTTGACGTTCAGAAGCAGCTGTGTTAGCTGCTAGTAGTGATGAAGGTCGGACAAGTACTATAGCAGAAATTGCCATTATTTGTCCAAACGCAAATGTCAGCTTGTTGTAATACATACCGTCCACGTCCAAGTTAGCCGGCATTATTTTCGAACTCATTGTATATTTATTAAAGTGGCCTTTGTTTATGTTTAAGGACAAATTTCTAGAATAAAGCAGCAAATAGGCATGTACTAAGATTGATATAGTATTTGCCTCTGCTGCATTGCGAGTGTATTGCCAAAAATGGCAAATATGTGAATTATTCATCTACAGTATCCATGCAATGAAAGAAGAAGACATATCCTTGCTAAGTCTAGCACTACGAGTGTAAAGAAGTACAAAACGATGCAACTCTACGATATGGACTATCAAAGTTTTGGAATCTGCAAACAGCATACTAATAGATTTACTCAAACATCCCCCAACACGTATGCTCTTCTGTTCAAGTCTATCAACAAACAACGAAACAAGTGGGCAAGAGAGGACGAAAAAAAATAGCTAACTTTGGGGATAATATCCGCCAAATTAATGGCGTGGCTGAGAATCCAGATGTCAAACAGCGGTGCGCATGCAAGAAAATGGTTAGATCAAGTGTGGAATTAAAAGGCGTGGCGTGTAGAGTAATGGAGAAGTAGAGAGAGGATGGCATCGAAAGAAGCAGGGATAGCGCAGGAGCCATACTACGCATCAACAGGAGCGGCAGCAGTATCCCCTTCTGCAGCAGCGGCGCCTGGGCGCACGTATTTCATCAACATACCCATCAAGGCAGTGACCGGCCATGTTCCAGAGGAGCACCTCGACCGGATTTCGCTAAATTTAGCCGTTTATGGGGCAGCCGCAGTGTTCGTTGGAACAGTCGGGGTCCTTTTTCCCATCCTCTTTGCTTTAACCATTGGAAAATTCATCGCATGGCTTCTGGTTTTGGGCGGAGGCCTTGCTTTGGCCCAATTCTTCGTCATGTGCGGTGCTCCTGGAACCACCGGATTTCTTTTACTTGGAATTTTGCACTTGGGAATTGGTCTGTGGATTATCGTGTTGCCGATCAAGGGAGGAAATATGCTTATTCTGGTGATCAGCCTATGGTTTCTTCTACATGTAAGTAGCCTAGGTTCTATTTTATAAGTTTAATTTACGCATTCGTTGTGGTTAAAAGATGGAGTGTTTTTTTGCAGGGTGTTGTTAAGTTGCTTATGTCATGCCAGATGAGCAACCTGACCACTTGGCCTGCCCTGCTGGCAAGCGGGCTGCTTTCCGTGGTCTTGGCTTTTACTACCGTCATACTTGCCCCCCGTTTTGGGCTGGTTTTGTTGAGCATAATATTTGGCGCTGATTTCGTGGTTTCGGGGGTTTCTTTGTTGCTCATCTCTTGTATTGCGTTCTTTGCGAAGAGAGCCGTGCCTTCGCCTGCTGCTAGCCGTCGGGAACCTCTTCTAGGTGCTCATCACGCTGCCTCTTCCGCTTGATTTTTGAGTTGTAATAATCAATTTTGAGTTGTAATAAATTAGTAGCGTTCTTTCTAATAATTTTTGTACTAGCTTTCCATTTTTTTCGAAATTAGTGAAGAAAAATAGTACAAAATTTGTCAAGGTGCACATTTTGTAAAGGTGCACTTCACCTTTAACATAACCAACAAAATTGAAATTAGATGTGTCCTAAATAAGCCAAATGGTATCTTGTAAAAATTTGGGTTGTCAACACTTGATTTGTAAGATAAAAGGATATGGACAAGCAAGCTTGCTTCATGAATAAAGTCATATTGCATTATCTTGCTCCATGAAGTCATACTGCATTATATCGTGTGGTGTCTTCAGACTATGGTGTGGTGGTATGGTGTGGTGTCTTCAAACTATGGTGTGGTGGTGTGTGGTATGGTGTGGTGTCTTCAAACTATGGTGTGGTGGTGTCTTCAAGTTGGAACTATGGTGTGGTGGTGTCTTCAAGCTGGAACCAAATATATCACCAATTCCAAGGTCCAGTAGGATGGGTGGAGATAGTTATGGGATATATATGGACGAGCAAGCTTGCTTCATGAATGAAGTCATATTGCATTATCTTGCTCCATGAAGTCATATTGCATTATATCGTGTGGTGTCTTCAGACTATGGTGGTGTCTTCAGACTATGGTGTGGTGGTGTCTTCAAGTTGGAACCAAATATATCACCAATTCCAAGGTCCAGTAGGATGGGTGGAGATAGTTATGGGATATCTGTAACCTTATCGCTATTTTTTTGCCCATAACCATTGGGAAAAAAAACCACAACCATTGAATTGGACATGAATACAAGAAAAATACAATTCCAATACAATATTAGATCCACAAAATAGTAAATTAAGCATGAATACATGCAGAATCTGAGTCCAATGCAACAGTAGGAATTGTTGACAGAATATGAAGACAAGAACTTCCATATTATAAGAGAAGATCATGACAGAATGTGATGCTGTCTGACAACATCCCAAGCACACTAACTTTGTGCACAAGAAAACCATGATGGCCTTTATATCATAGGCACAAACAGAAGATTATGCTGCCCCTGACAACATGGCGACCACAAAGCAAAAGGAGACCAACACAACACTGCAACACAAGTCCAGCCATCCCAAACCGACCACAGATCCTCAGGTCTGCATAGTCCCAGGGTGCCTAGCTGCCATGCGATCTAATGCATTGAGATGGCGCACAAGGATCCCTTTGAGCAGATTGACATGTCCTCGAAAAGATCTTCGCTGCCTCAACAAAATCTTCAGATCCTCCATCTCTAAGCATTCAAGAGCATCCTGTATGCGCTGCAGGCTATTGCAAAGGCTATCTTTTGCATCTTTAATTGCACGAAGCACCTCCTTTGACAGCAGCTCCACATCGACATGGAGATGGAAACACTCAGACCCCTTCCCAGGAGCACTATTTACATTGCAACTTTGTAAGTCCGCAGCTGATTCAACATCTGATTCGCTATCTATGTTTATGATCTCCCGAGGAAGACCACTGTCACCAACACCACCCACACCATCCTCATTGATTACCACACCTACAAAACAGCAAGATTCACATAACAGAAACGTAGAGGCAGTACCTAGACTACATCAAGAGTCCTATCTCCCGAATTCACAGGTATAAACTCCAGCCAAGGATCATAAAGGGCAGGAGCAGGGGCGTCTATGGGGACATTCTCATCCCTAAATGCTGCCACAACAGCCTCATCATCACTGTTGTCAGCATCGTTCCCAAGATCATTCCAAATCCTTCTCCTCCTCTTGCCAATGCGCTCAACAGGCACAACTCCAGGTGGGGTACCAAAAATGACTGACCGGACATCCTTGATTGAAGCAGAGCCTGGATTTAAGGTGAGCCTCCACGCTGCCTCAACTCGCTGCTGTGATATGAATGCACAGTTCATGGGCAGCACCCATGCACTGCTCAAAACAAATTTATTCGTCCTCAACATTGCGGTTACAGCCTGCTCCAGTGATGAAGTAATCTGCCTTTTCCCATGATATGAAACAAAATGGGACGCCCTTGCTAGAAGATTCCGATTGTCCAAAGTGACACATGATTTGATGTCACATGCACCATAGAGTGCATAGAGATCTTTCCCCCTGGCCATCTGCTCCGCGCTAAACGTTCTTGACATGATATCTAAAATGCATTTTACCAAGATCCTTAAGGCAATAACCAATCATGCCTTCATAGCAGTGTAATTTGGTATCTTTGAGCGCTTTGCATAATATCACTCCTCCGGCTGGCTTATGAGTGTCCCAGCCAATATATTTTTTCATTCTCACATTCATCATAGACGGGGTGCTCAGACTAGCTGCTGCAACTCTAAGAACGCACTGAATGTGAAGGTGGTCCAACTCAGACCCCCGTTCTTGGCTCACTACCCCGGAGATGCATTCCTTCTCCAGGAAGCTACAGACTGAAACATACAGGGCTTCCCATACGTCAACACCGCCCACACTCACTGTCACACTGATATCAATAGAAGAAGGCTCATCTCTAGCCTCACCCGAATTCAATCTCGGCTTCTTAATTCTACCTCCCCTGGCCACAACCTTCTTTGGTAGCACAGGCTTCTTCCCTCCGAAATTCTGTCTCCCTGGCCCTCTGTCTTCGAACAAACGAAGACACTCCACAAATTGCCAACTCAATCCCCACCTGCATCCTTCCCACCTGCCTCCAACTCCTTCCCCTTGCCTGTATCTGCCACAAGGGGTTCTGGCTGCTCCACGAATGTACTCCCATGGAAATTGGAATCCTCTGACAGTTTAAACCCTTGCCACAAACTCCTGCATTCTGCAATGGCGCTACTCTCAGCAGGCCTCCCCTCAGCATCGAGACTGCCCCTGCCCCTGCCCGACACCTCCCTGGCCAACCTCCTCAAAAACATGACGATCACACACTCACACAAGCTCTCTACCTGCAGGACAGACTGATTCGACTGCCATAACTGAGACAAGCATGCAAAAACAATCAACTACTGCAGATCTTATACTACTCCTGAGCCTTCTCGAAGCATGCCCATGTGAACTGCCCCTGCTCCCCCAGCCACAGATCAATCCCAGCCAGCCACATCCCGCAGGCCAGGAACTACCAAAATAGAACAGGGGCCACATGCATGAATCCGGCCCCTGTCCCCGAAAACCTAGAGAGAAACTAACAAAAAAAGAAACACATGCAACAACAACAACCATTGATACAAAAAGCCACTAAAAAAAAAACATTATCACTATACCCAACCTTTACCCAAAATCATATGAACATCTACAGCAAACCTTATCATGTAGGTACATTGTATGCAAGGAGCCTCAAGAACAAGGAGCCTCAAGAAATGAAAATTGATATTTGCAAACGCATTTGTCCTCTCTATCAAAACTTGCCATGTGAAAGTTATAGCTATACATAAAGCCGCTGTACTGTAGTGGAGATATAAAAACATTAAAGGAGAACAACAAAATATTTAAAGTCCAAGCTTGATAGTTGTCTAGCAAAATGTCTTTGAATCTTGCTACCACAAGCCCTAAGTTAGGTGGAAGAATGAAGAATGTGCTGTTCAAGAATCGCCAATTGGATAGAAGCTTTAGTAGCAAAATTTTTATCAAATTTTGGGTGGCCATTAAGCAAAATGCTACTGCCAATGCTACTGCTACCTCTGTTGTTGCTTCTCCATCTGCTGCTAAAACCACTATCCCACAGAAGATTGTGCATACTCCCGCTTTTGAAGAGGATGCTAGGGCTAAGTTACAGAAGATCCAGGAATTGCAAGAGCGGCATGAAAATGTTCAAGAGCATCATGAAAATGCCCAAGAGGGATGGACAAATGTTAATTGGAAAAGAGCTGCACGCAATAAGGCTAGTCAACATGTGTCTCATGTCATGAGCGATTCTAATAATTTGCATGGAAGGGTGGAGCAGAGAGGAGCTCTCCCTTGCCAGTTACCCAACAAAATAATGGGGGGGTAGAGCAGAGAGGAGGCTCTCCCTCACCAAGTGCTGAACAAAACAATGGAAGGGTGGAACAGAGAGGAGGCCCCCCCTTGCCAATTTCCAGGACGAGGTGGGCTGACCTCCCTTCAGAACCATGCGAGATGGACTTGGTTGAGGCTGGCTCTATTGGTATGGAGGTGGAACATAATGTTTTGGCCACATGAACCTGTTGTCTTGGAATGTGAGGGGAGTGGCTTCTTCCCCAAGTAAAAGAAGCATGTTGTCTCTTTACCTGTCTAAGTTTTCTACGACCTTTTGTTGCCTCCAAGAGCATAAATGCCGCCGCGGTGATGTACATAAAGTAACTAATGTATTTGGACGAGACTATAATGTCTTGGTGTCTGCTGCTGATGCATCTAAGGCTGGTGTGCTTACTGCATGGAAGTCGTCTGTGGATGTCACTTTTACTCAAACAGATAGGTTCGGGCGGTGGATAATAATCAAATGGAAAGATAAGGGCCAAGAATGGGGTTTGATAAATGTATATGCTCATAATAGACCTCGTCAGCGTGGTGCTTTATGGGCAACTCTGAGGAGTAAAATTCTCCAGCTTGGGCAGAACGTTGCATGATTGCTCGTTGGTGACTTCAATATGGTCGAGTTGGAGAGAGATATATAGAAGTGGTCGTGGCTCTGAAGTGGTGCAAGGATTCGAGCGAGAACAATGGCTACGCCTTTTACATGATGGTCAGCTTATAGAGATTGATGGTGATCAGTCCTTTACATGGTGTAATGGTTGGACAGGAGCTAGGCATGATAGAGGATACTTTAATACTTGTGCAGCTGCTCGGCTAGCGGATTTTCGTCGCTCAAATCTTCTGGATAGCTCCGTGTCTGATCATAATCCACAACTTCTAACTAATGATGTGGCTAATTGTCATCGACCTACCAGGACCTACTTTAAGCTTAATTGCAAATACTTGGAGGATGATGAGTTCAAACTTGGATGTAGTCGGGCTTGGTCTCGGGCCTTCTCACCTCGTAGGGGCATGTCTGGGGTTGTCGCAGCGTTGTCTGCAGTCAAGTCATTTGCAAAAGAATATGGGAGAGTCAGAGCTGCTGAAGCTAGAGGACTATTGACTGCATTGTACCAGGAATTAGAAGTACTCCGCGCTCATGGCCATACTAGTGGAGTCAGAGAAAAGGAGTTATTATCTCAGATCAAGGCTATGGAAACTGTAAAAGTTACTGAAGGCAAAGTGAAGGCAGGGTTGCAGTGGTTCAAGGACGGAGATAGATGTACCCGGTTCCTTTTTGCGGCTGCAAGAAGAAGGAAACTTGCCACTTCTATACATTCTTTGGTGTTGCCAGATGGCGCTCTTATCTCCGATCTGGTGAATCTTAAGCAGTATCTTCATCATCACTTTTCTTCATTCTTTGCACGACATCCATTGCCCTTTCAGAAGGACATGCAATTGGCCGTGTTGACTAAGGTGCGTCGCATTGTTTCTGAAGAGCAGAGGTTGCTTCTTGAGTCTAATATTGTGAAGGAGGACTTAAAAGCAGCTGTGGCTCTCTTGAAAAGGGACAAATGCCCGGGTCTTGATGGCTTTCCTATTGAATTCTTTCAGAAGTGCTGGGACTGGTTGGAGGATGACATATATGATGCCTTTTGTGAGTTTCAGAGATTTAGGAGCCTTGATAAGATTTTGAATACCAGTTGTATCTCTCTCATTCCAAAGAGCAAGGAACCCAAGACTATTTCTGACTGGCGACCTATTACATTGCTTTCCTCTGTATATAAGATCTTTGCTAAGACATTGGCAGAAAGAGTCCGAGGCATCTTGGCTGACGCTATCTCGTCAACACAATCTGGCTTTCTCCCTCGTCGTTGTATTCTCAACAACGTGGCTGCTGCATATGAAGGAATATATTGGGCCCGGTTATAGGGTCATAGAGCAGTGTATCTTAAGCTTGATTTTGCTAAAGCTTACGATAGTGTTGATTGGGGTTTCTTGGAGAAGTGTCTTCTTGCACTTGGGTTTGGGGAGTCATTCACAAGGAATGTCATGAAGCTCCATACATCAGCCAGATCTACTGTCCTTTTCCAGGGCGAGCCATCGGATATTTTTGTAGTGGGTAGAGGAATTCGGCAAGGTTGTCCCTTAGCACCCTTGCTTTTCACAATTGTGGCAGAAGTATTATCCCAGCTCTTTTCCGTGGCTACCCAAGATGGGGTTATTCAAGGCCTCCCAAATGGACGATGGTTCTCAAGAGGTATGTAACCAATATTATTAGACACATGACACTTTTTGTACAACTTTGTTCCTAATTTGGACTATCCATGGAAGATTCTTCTTACGAGAATCTTCAAATTGCTAAGCTATTATTAGACACATTCTCCTTAGGATCGAAATCATAGTAGTGGGTTGCAAAATTGTTTTGGTGGAATTTTGTGGCCCGTAGAATCACTTGGCTAAATGTGTTCTTATCCTCATGTCTACATGGCGTCTTGGACTATCCATGGAAGATGGAGGAGATTGTGCGTATCGTCGAAAATTTTATTTGGGGTGGAAATGAGTTAGGAGCGGTGGTCAAGGTAGCTTGGGCGAAATGCATTAGACCTAAGGCAGCTGGTGGTCTTGGTATGTTGGATTTTCACCTCCAAAGCAAGGTGATGATATCAAAGTTCATTTGGAGGATTTTCATTGGTAAGGATGATTCTCTCCGTGCGAGGTTCTTGGTGCGGTCGATTCAGCATTGTCTCCCATTCATAAGGCCACCATTAAGCCCCTCCTTCCTTGGGCTTTGCTTTATCATATGCATCCGTATCCTAATGCTTCTCCCTTTCTAAAGGGGTGCTTGCACTTGGGACACCGTCGGTCTCTTTTCCATATTAATCCCGAGGCATGTCTTGATTGTCCACGCCATGTTTGGTGGATTCCTTTGCGTGACACACTCGGAGAATGTGCCTCTAAGTGTGGTTGTTCATCCAAAGACACAACGCCGATGGGTAGCAAAATGTATCGACTATTGCAGACTTGGTATGAGTCCGGTCATCTCATGTCATGGGAAGCATTTAGAACAAAGTTCTTGTTGTACAGATGGGACAGAGTAATCTGGAATCATATTGCTGCATTGCTGCCACAGGATTCTGGTCCACAGATTGAGGTAGTCGTATGGGGTTGCCATCAGGATATCCAGCCAGAGCAGTTTGTGTCTTCTGTGTATAAATTGCTTGTGCATTCTGAAATCCTGCCTCCATCTAATAGGTGGCATCTTCAGGTCCCTCAGCCACAATGGAAAAGTGTTTGGATATGGGTATGGGATAAGCTGCTTCATCCCAAAGTAGTAGTTTTGTGGTGGCAAGTGATCCATAGATGCCTCAGAGTCAACAGGTTAGTCCATAAAATGAATAATCGGATTTCATAGCTCTGTCCTTTATGCCAGCAAAGGGTTGAGAGTATTGAGCATTGTTTTTTCTTGTGTGAGCGGCTTCGGCAGGCATGGTCTTGGTTGTTGACCCTATTTGGCACATCTCGATCTAGCCCGTAAATTTTGCTTGCTATCTATCCTGATGCTTGGCCCAAATTACGGAAACGAGCTTTTCATCTCGCATGTGGCTGGCTTTTATGGTCAATCTGGAAGAGAAGGAGGTTGTTTATCTTTAAGGGCGTAGATACTGCAGATGAGATTGTTCTTCAGTGGGCGCAAAATAAAATTGTTATGGCTTACAATTGTTCTTCTCTTGATCAAGAGAAGAAAGTACTGATCTGGCATACTTACCTTCAGATCCATTCTTTTGCATAGGCAGGTGGTTGTGCTCAGTTGGATCGGTTTGTCCACTGGGGTTATAATCCTGTCTTTGCATTTTATGTTGCTCTGGTTTTTAGTTGGTGAATAAAGTTTGTCGTCCTTCAAAAAAAAACAAATTGACAAGAGATTCAATAAATTTGAAATCAAGAAAGTCATTAAATGATAATTCAATGTGTTTACACTTGAAAAATTTGAAATGACCAACAAATTGAACAAAGGCAAGTCACTTCCTATCATATTTGTCTCCCTTTTTGGATCTATGTGACATGGCACAAATAATATGTTTAACCATGAACAAAAATTTCAAATTCAAAGCATTCATATGGCACAAATAATATGTTCAACCATGAACAAAAATTTCAAATTCAAAGCATTCATATTCTTTTTTCCAAGTGTGATTGCATTTCTATATTTCCAAATACTCCACATGGCAATTTGCTTCAATGTGTTAAGAAAAACATTACTCCCTTCTAGAAGGTTGCAGATAAAGTCTTGAAAATTTTGTAGCTGAAAAGGTATAATACTGGGTCATTTGAAAATGTGGTTGACAGATTCTGGAGCTCCCTTGCACATATCACAAATATTATCAAAGTCTGGAGCAATGTTCGCCAATCTTTTTTTTTAGGAAATATTTGAAGTGATGGCTAAGTGAAGGGGTAACCAAGCGATTAATTGAATTTTGAGTTGACAATATGACTTTCAACAATTATTTAAGATTTTGTGATACTCATTTGTGGCAATGTTCCATTCAGAAGGCAGTTTATCAGACTTAGGATTGCATATCAATTTATAGGTTTTGGAAACACTGTAGCAATTACCACTCTCATGTGTCTAGTTTGCAGAGTCATTAATACTGCAAGTATTAGTACAACATAGGCAAGTCATGATATGTTTACAAAGGATTTGTCTTCATAAGAATTGATTCCCAGATATTGAATCCCATTCCAGGTTCTCCATCTACCATTAGTCCATAGTAGAGACACTTGTGCCAAAAATGGTGGACCAAAATATAGAGAAAGAACCATTTTCTTCTTGAGAGATCTGTGAACAAAGATTGGAGCCATAACATTCCATGCTGTAAATAACATCCTCATTAGATTGGAAGTATTGGGAGCAACATTGAAAGGTTGGTAAGCAAAGCCAGGGAGAGAGTGTTGACAAATCCTCCTGCTGAAAGGGTGGCTTTTTTTGTAACCGATATCTAATAAAATTAATGGCAACCATTAAGTGCTTTCCACATAAATTTAGCACCCAAAGCTTGAGCTTGATAAAGATTTTTGCATCCTAATCCACCTTGTTTCTTATCATGACTCAATTTCTTCCAATTATGGCAATGCATACCAGGCCAGATGAAATCTCTTACACATTTCTCAATAAGGGTATATGATTCTTTTATCAGCAATTAGAACAGAAGAGAACTAAATACGAGTGCTGGCTAGGATGGAGTTAGCCATAATTCTACCACTCTATACAATATTTTACTTATGCCACCGACGTTTTTCTTAATCCTGTTGATGATACTATCCCAAGTCCCCTCGAATGAGTTATTAATAGCAACGGGAAGACAAAGAAGAGTGATGCTTGCATTGTGATCAATAATTTTAATTCCTCTAACATTTATAGATGGATCAGGACTATTCCAGAGAATGGAGCTCTTGTCCAAATTAAGACAAACTCTAGAAGCAATGTCAAACATGTTAATACAATCAAAGAAATTGTCAATAACTACATTATCTGCCTTAAGCATTATAAGAATGTCATCTGCATACCGGGGAATTGTTAATTGTTCATTGAGTTTGGCATCTTAAGACCAGTAATTTGATTTGAGAACTTGAGGCATACTGAGATTAGCCTAACAAGGATTTCAACCACAGTTAAGAAGAGATAAGGAGCAAGGGTTAAAACCCTGTGGGAGTTCTATTGATTATCAAGAAAGGACAAGCAATACCCTAAGTCTGGGAGCATGTGTGCCTTTTTTCTTAATTTGTTTGCCTTATTCGACTCAAACTCAATTATTGAAAAAAATTGATGAATTTTTTGGTATTTGATCCAGAATTCGTTGGTCTAGTTTGCTAGTCTTGTAGGGGTCAGCATAAATTAATTTCATGACTCTTTAAACATTATATAGATACAAAATTTATCAAAATCCTCAAATAGGGCCGAAGATCGACTTGTAGTTATCTTCAAGGTCCTTTTTCTGATTTGTAGTTCAATCTCATTTGTAAGAGTTTCTTCCCAGATTCGTTCTTCATGCCTGAATACTTGTTTATACCAAGCACTAAAGATTTTGAGGGTAGAAATTATTGATTCTTAGCTTCAAGTATTCATAGGCTGCTCTAATATTCCTGCTACTGATATCTTCCATGTATATTATGACTGGTCTGATGATAAAATTACTGCCAAGATTTATTCGAAATGATCTTTGATAGGTTTTGTTCATGGCTCTAGTTCGATCGAAGCAGGTTTGACTTTTCTTGAGCAAAAAATCAATTAAGGCTTTCCCCTGCTTTTCTATTTTCTTTGATCTTTTCTCCTGATCTTTCTGCTTGCCTTTACGTCTTCCTTATGGCTTCTCAAATGGAGAAAATTTAGCCATTCTTCAATACTTCACCAAGCTCAATCGTTTGGACAAATCGGCCTTGATCCACCAGTTAAGTTCAATTGCCTCCAAAGGCTCTGATTTCATATATTTTGGTAATTTTTTTAAACTTCTTTGTCAAGAATAGAAAATGGATTCTAAATCCTCAAATGTCCCCCTTTGATATTTCCAAGGATCTTGGTATGTATGGACAGAGATTTGCACCGACAACCTTGGACGACCTCTAAGTATATCCAGGACACATGGAGTTACTAGACTTCGAATGGCTTTACACCCAGATAGTACTTCTAATGAAGTCCTGGTCTACTCCAAGCCTTCGATGGGTCCTCTCCAAAAGGAATTCAAAAGTATTTTCCTGAATACTTTTCTTGCTTCCTCAAAATTTAAAAACATGAGTAAGGCCCTTTTTCCACGGTAGTCGTATTTCTAAAACCAATCAATTGATATTTGGCCACCTATTGTCCTAAAAGAAAATCACTTTTCCACTATGAAAATAAGACATCTCTTATTTAGGTCCGAAATAAGTTGATTGTAAATGAAGTCTTATTTTATTCCGGGGGATTTCCCCCGCCGTAAGACACCTAGTCTTATTTGAATATATAACTAAAAATAAGATGTGTCTTACTTTTTCATCGTTTTCCGCTAGCATTTTAGTAGTGTCATATTTTATGACTACCATGCAGTGGAAAAGCAAGCTTAAGTTTGTGTGCCTTATTTTTAGCCCTGGAGCCACAAATGGTGTCGTATATTGTATATGGCAGTCGTATTTTGCGACTACTGTGGAGAAAGGGCCTAAGTCTGTGGTCGTTGTCAAAGCCAAAAAAATTGGACTTATGGCAGATAAACTGTGGGTCTTTCTTCTTAACATGCATAAAGGCATGCTAATCAATGCTCTCTATTAGTTTAACTATCCCTTCCTTATGGTTGAACGTGGTTCCAAAATCTGTTGATTTTCTTCTAAAATCGGGAACCCTAACTTTCGAATGCTTCCAACTCTCCTTTATCAAGTGGATCCTTCAAATTCCTGTCCAAAATATGGGATGATTTTGTGTTGCTTCTTCCTCTCTTCAAAATCTTAGTCCGATCTATTGGAACGAAGTCGACATCTCCAAAATTTTTGGTTCTATTGGTACTTCTATTGCTACTGACAATGATCCGTTCCAGACCTCGAACTTTTTGTCCAAATTGATCTCACTAAGCCTATTCCTACTTCCATTTCTTATATTGATTTCATTGGTCAAAAAATGTCTTACCTGTTAGTTGGGCTGGACTACGATGTTTTTTTTGATAAATGTGAGAGAAGACACAAATATTTTGTGAAGAAAATTCAAAGCTTATAAACCTTGAGGAAAATTTTAAGGAGACGGATCAGGTCTCACCTGACAGTGATGAATACCCTTTGTATCCCTTATCTGCTGGGAATTGCAACCAGGAAAGAAGTGTCATAACTTCTGAAAATAAAACTGCCACTAGTAAAGAGAATGACCTTAATATTTGGACTCGATGTGGCAGTGCTAGAAGAATACAGAAAAAAGGAGATCTGAAGGTGAAAGAGGATGCCTCTAAAAAAGAAACTATTGATCCAAAGGTTAGATCAAGTAAGCCTGTTCATGGAATTATAGTTAAGGTGTGGAACAAAGGTTTATCTATTGGTCCTTTAAAAATTTTGGATCAAATTTCTGAAACTGATAAGATGAAAGGGAAAGCTCCTCTCTGTAATGAAGAGCTTTCAAATTTGCAGGATGATTGTAATGACAATGGCAGTCATTATACTAGGGGCAAAGTCTCTACAAATGATCTCAGCCTTACTTTGAACTCCATTCTTAAGATTTAAACTTTAAAGAGCAAAATTATGATGTCTACATTTCAATCCAAGAAGAAACTTGAAGAAAAATACATCTATAAGTGTTATTCAATCCATGGCAAAAGCCAGGTTCTTTCAAAAACTCACAACATGTCACATAGCCTACAAAAAGTAGAATCAGTTGCACTATCTTGAACTTCCCAAGTTCCCCGCAGCCTTGAGTTCCAAGAACTCCCTACGTACAACTGAATAACTAATCTCCAGGATTAGCTTGTGTGACGTCCCCTACTCGTATACGATGCCCGCACCGTATACAAACAGGAGTTCATCCCCCGTACCAGCTCCATACTGATACAGGGCCCTCCACATATCACTGTGACCGTCTGGAGTCCACAGTGGGAAGAGTGAAGGGGTCATTTTACCCCGTCTCCCTCAGGGCCTACCTAGCTGCGGAAGAGTAAACATACACGTCAGTAGCATAACATCATATATCCACCTCGAAGGGTGGCACATCAACATCTGCATAGACAAAGATCAACACAATACAAAGGAAGTTCCTACCCAAGGCTCAGACTCCAGGGGATGACTGACAAGCTTGGGTCTCCAGAGTTCAGTGCAGACAGAATCATGACAATGGATTGGGCTGGCATAAGAACATGGCTTAGGGTTGTCCACTCCATCCGCCCCTCCTGTGCACACTTTGCAGAGTAGGTTGAAAAGTGTTGGGACCTGACTGTAGCCCGCCGGGTGCATAGCCAAAGGGGCTATTCCTGGGTTACATCTCCCCAGTCCCGATGGGGCAGGTAGGGATCACTCCCTCCAGAGATCTACATGCTGACCCAAGGTGACTAGAGGGCCACTGCCCTTATTCGACTTACCACCCCACGGGTGTCGAGCCCATACCTTATCCACACTCAGTGGCAAGCCATTAGACCTAGTCACTCTGATCCCCGGTAGACTTTACACGCCAGAGGGATCGGTCAAGGGTCAGAACACGAACCTCCTTCTAAGCCAGTCTGGCCCCTTCACCCACAACCAGGTGGGCTCCTGTACACAGGCCGAAAACTAGTAATGTACTAAGAGGGACTAGCTAGGAGCATCATCTACTAAGCTTTAAGTCTCTACCCCCCTTCCCAATACAATGAGTCCACAGAATACATCCGTCCATCATATCAACATAAGTAAATAAGAACTAATCTAATTCATAGAGTTAGGTTCTTTAGTTAGAGTCAATCTCAGGATCTGCTTGGCTACTAAGGGTGATTTAATAGGCTAAACCTACTTTGTTTCAAGACCGGAATAAGGTTTAGGCTATTCAATCGACCAAATACCGATCCCTGGTTCACTCCTCTCGAACCGGCGTCCATGTCTCGCTTCGCTTCGGGATGCGGGTCGGAAGGATGATCCGACAAGCCGGGCGACCGCAGATCGTGGGAGTTGGAATTGACTCCTCAGCGCCGCCAATCGAGCTCGGAAGGTCTCAGGGCTTAAAAAGGAAAGTTAGGGTTTGGTGCCTTATGTAGGCTATCGCTTAGGTTTAGGGTTTCCATGACCCTTGGTCTACCTTTAATGGGTTAAAGGTCTAAAAGTGCGCACATTGCTAAGTGTGTGCACCATTGCAAGCCCCCCTAGGGCCCCTTGCTTGGGTACACGCCGGGCATTACCGCCGATTGGGACGGCGAGGTGCAGCGTGGATTTGCAGCAAAGATACATTATACGCCCCGGGACCGTGATCTTCGCGGCTTTGAACGTCACATTCTCCCCACCTTGAAATGATACTGTCCGCAGCATCGTAGGTCTCCCCATCTTGGAATCTTGCTAACCTGCAATCAACCTGATGCATACGATATACTACTATAATACTTACACATTTATTAAGATTACCTTAAGGTAATATTTTTAAATCATTATTATGCCATTACATTATCAAATAACTTGTCAAATCGTAATTTCTATTAAAACAAGGTACTTATTAGTCTCTGTTATCACAACATTTAGTTTATCACAATTTAACACTTTCATATACAATTATTATTTAAGGTACTCTTCATTCCTTGCAACACATCCCAACAAAATTTGTGTTGCAAGTCTTCGCACCTTAAAATCCTGTATTAATTTTACAATATCTATAATTACATACTTACTATCTTAATTATTAGAGTTACTCTAAGGTAATGTTTAAGACATTACTGTACTATTTCATTATCCAATTAACTTATGACTTCATAACTTAATCCACGCAAGGTAATTATTAACCTTACTTAATACAACATTTAAGTTTATCAAAGTTTATCAATTTCATACAAAATTTACACTTCTAAGGTACTCTTCATTCCTTGCAACAATGTCTACATTTCAATCCAAGAAGAAACTTGAAGAAAAATACATCTATAAGTGTTATTCAATCCATGGCAAAATTAATAAAATTTTGGTTCTTTCAAAACTCACAACATGTCTACATGAATGCCTAATCAAAAGTAGAAGAGGATGTTTCTTCCATCTTGAACTTCCCATAATGCCTATTGGCCTCATGCCTACACGAGTTCCAAGAACTCCTTCCCTGTATATGGGGCGTAAGGCTAATTCTCCGGGATTAAAGCTATGTGGGGCTAGAGGTGCTTTTCCTATCAATGCATTCCTCAATGCCCTTTCTTTCTCTAGGTCGAGTTCATCCCCGGGCGTACTAGACTTTGCAAGCGATACCGGCCCTCCACATGCCTACATTGACATTACACCACGTCCTAGAGATCACGGAAGAGTGATCTCATCATTTTAAATCGCATGCAACCCATACACGGCCTAGGTTGCATCGTGAATTAATCTTAACTACACATGAAACTAATCTAAACACAAATCCACATGCCCGAAGGGTGGCACATTTAATGCATGTGATTAACATAATTACCCTAAGGTAATATTTATGAATTAACATTATCATAGTGACAAGATACATTACTCCGATGAGTTCGATTATATTTATTCTAATCTTTACAATGGATTACGGCATTTAACATGGCTTATTTAAACAATATCCACCCCTTTTTGACCTATTGTTACATAGAGAAGGTTTTAAAAATCATACACAAGAATTAGATGTGCTTCATATTCTCTTCCTTGGGTTACATCTCCCCAAGTATATCCCTAAGATGCACTTAAGTGTATCTCAATTCTATTTTCTATCTATATTTATAAGGACCCAAGGTCATATAGGGCTATCCCTTGAAGGAATTGCATTCTTGCCCACGGTAATTAACATGCTACCTTATTATCACTTTGTTATTTAACCATTTCCGTATCATACATATCCCTGTAGAAATTACATGCAATTATTAGGATCTATATTTAACTTATCTATAAGACACATTAAAGCTTAATGCATGCACCTCCTTCCTAAGGCTAGAATGCATCCACCCCTTCACCCACAAATTTGGAGATGACTTGGTCGCTATGCTTGCTCCCAAAGTAGTAATGCACTTCATTGGGACTAGATAGCTACATCATCTACTAAGCGCTAAGGCCTCCCCCTTCCCAATACAATGAGTCCATCTATTTTCCGGCCCATCATATTCGCATAAGTAAATAAGAACTAATCTAATTCATAGAGTTAGGTTCTTTAGTTAGAGTCAATCTCAATTTGCTTGAGCTACTAAGGGTGAAAAGAAAATGGTCCTCCTACCGGGTTCAACGACGGAATAAGGTTTAGGCTATTCAATCCCCTTAAAGGTTATACGCTCCTTACTTCACTCCTTAATTTACTAGCCTTAGCTACATATATATAACCATCTAAGATGGATGCACATATTATGTTATCATTTATTTCAATATAGTTATGGGTTACCTACTTAGTTAGAACGATTCTATCCCACAAGGTTTTGTCATGACGACAATTCCTTTTGTCTCAAAAGACTATTTGATTACTATAATTCTTATTTTAGATGTACCTTACATGTTGATTCTTTTTATATTCTAGAGATTCCCTTTCTTAGTTATTTAAACTCTTAGAATATTCCTACCAATGGTCTTGATGTCATCGGTCTAAAAGTTGGCCTGACTTGTTAGATTAAGTTTTCTTTTATTGGATTATTCTTTTAGGGGTACTAGATTTATACATGGTCAACAATTATCCTAGTAATGATTCCTTCTTAGTGAGGAGATCAATCTCACCAAGTGGTTTCAATATGTTGGATGTCTGACCAATCGTGTATAATTTTAGTTACTCCTATTCTCCCCACCTTCCCAATGATATTGACGCTTTAGCTCAATATTGGGGCTCCCCATCTTGGAATATTGCTAACAATGCCTTCAATCCCAATATGGATGTTACCATATACTACTTTAATACTTACCCCATTTATTAAGATTACCTTGACCTAATATTTTTAAATCATTATTATGCCATTACATTATCAAATAACTTGTCAAATCGTAATTTCTATTAAAACAAGGTACTTATTAGTCTCCTCTTTCACAACATTTAGTTTATCACAATTTAACACTTTCATATACAATTATTATTTAAGTTGATCACTTGAAATTCCATGCAACACATCCCAACAAAATTTGTGTTGCAAAAAGTCTTTCATCTTGAAATCTCTTTAATTTTACAATATCTATAATTACATACTTACTATCTTAATTATTAGAGTTACTCATAAGGTAATGTTTTGCCCAAGACATTGAGGATGTTATTTCATTATCCAATTAACTTATGACTTCTTCCTTTGATCCACGCCATGGGGGAATAATTAACCTATATATAATACAACATTTAAGTTTATCAAAGTTTATCAATTTCATACCCTTGTTACACCCTCTAAGGTTGCACACCTATTCCTTGCAACACATTATAACAAAATTTGGTGTTGACGATCCATATCCTCCTATTTTCGACCTCCTTGCCCTCCCAAGGGGTAACTTGTTGATGTACTTGGGCCCTCACACTGTCGGCTAGCACAACCATTTTCACATTATTAATAAAATTTTGGTTATGTGGTGACCACCCCACCTATCTACATGAATGCATGGCTAATCTCCCCTTCATGAAGAGGATGTTTCTTCCATCGTCTCTTGAGGGAGACAAATATTCCTAATGCCTATATGGCTCTCATGCCTACACCTTTAGTTGTTCTTTGAATAGGTCCATCCTTGGGTTCATGGGGTTGCATGCAAGTCCTCCTATCAAAGCATATATGGGGCTAGAGGTGCTTTTCCATCAATGCAAACTTCCTTGTTTGACCCCTTTCTTCACATGGGTTGGACGTTGTCACGGGGGACAACGCGGCTAGACTTTGCAAAGCACCGCTTGAGGTGCCTTCATTGACATTACATTGTGCCCTTTTGATCCTCCCCACGATCTCATCATCGTGGAAGAAGCGCGGTTGCAACCCATTCTCCAGGCATAGGTTGCATTCGTGATTTGTCCCTCTATGCATGAAACTAATCTAAAAGGCAAATGGCTCTGCCCGATGGCTCCGCTTTTTTTTGATGATGGATTAATGCATGTGATTAACATAATTACCCTTGGTAATATTTATGAATTAACATTATCATAGTATATACATTGTCTTTGGATAGCCCGTACGATTATATTTATTCTAATCTTTACAATATTTAACGACTTTTGATATCCTTATTTAAACAATAACCCTGATTTTTTGACCTTTTGTTACATAGAGAAGGTTTTAATTATCATACACAAGAATTAGATGTGCTTCTTCTTCTCTTCCTTGGGTCCCAACGATTCACCTTTGTTGAAGTATATCCCTAAGATGCACTTAAGTGTATCTCCATCTCATCTCCATTCTATTTTCTATCTATATTTATATTACCCCAAGGTCATATAGCTATCCTTGGAAGGAATTGCATTCTTAGTTGGCTCGTTAATTAACATGCTACCTCACATTATTGTTGTTATTTAACTTATTTCCGTATGATACATATACGTGCAATGCAAATTCTATGCAATTATTAGGATCTATATTTATCTTATCTATAAGACACATTAAAGGGTATAATGCATGCACTTGTCATTCCTAAGGCTTGAATGCATCCACCCGACTGAGCCGTAATTTTGGTCCATTTGAGAGATGACTTGGTCCCTAAGTGTGATCCCATAGTTTTGCTCCACTTCATTGGTGTTTTGATAGCTACTACGTCGGGATTTGTACCTGACGTTGAAGGCCTCCCCGAGCCTTGGGTCCTATCTATTTTACGCTCTATTCGGCTTCGCCATTGCCGACGAGTGAACTCCCTTCCTTTGATTTCTAGGTGTTTCGGGTCAAATTCTTGTTGCAAGGGATATTCGCTCAATCATAAGATTGAGGTCTCCCACTTTCTTCAAAAAGAAAAAGTCCTCCCCCCCTTCAACGAGCCGGTACACAACGCCATATCTATTCTCTCCCCTTAAGAGGTTATTGCCTAGTTTGGTTAGCTCCTTAATTTTAGCCTTAGCTACATATATAACCATCTAAGATGGATGCACATATTATGTTATTCATTTATTTCAATATAGTTATGGGTTACCTGACTTAGTTAGAAAGATTATGCTATCCCACCTCGTTTTGTCATGACGACAATTCCTTTTGTCTCAAAAAAGACTATTTGATTACTATAATTCTTATTTTAGATGTACCTTACATGTACTATTCTTTTATATTCTAGAGATTCCCCTTTCTTAGTTGGACGTTTAAACTCTTAGAATATTCCTGATGCCAATCCAAATATCCTTCCCATTTGATGAAGATTGATGATAAGTTGGTGGGACTTGTTAGATTACTTTTTGAGGTTTTGTCGGTTGGATTATTCTTTTGGGGGTACTAGATTTATACATGGTCAACAATTATCCTAGTAATGATTCCTTCTTAGTGAGGAGATCAATCTCACCAAGTGGTTTCAATATGTTGGATGTCCGCAACAATCGTGTATCCTAAATTTAGTTACTCCTATAAGGCTTTCCTTCCCAATACTTGACTCTATAGCTCAAGATGGGGCAATCCTTTCATCAAGAATATCTAACAATGCCTTCTAATCCCAATATGGATGTTACCATCCCTACATTTAACCTACTAGGCCCCATTTGCTTAATCCTCCATGATGTTTGCTAGAAGCTCATCCACTCATAGTTGGTTTGGAGGAGTAGCAATGTCTACACATGGAGTCTTCCGTAGCTCTATACTCTAGCTCCTTTCTAGGTATGGCTCCTCTTTGATGTAGAGGTTGACTTTATTCGTCAAACCTCTATTGCTAGTGGCTTGATGGTGTAGTTGATCACTTTTAAATCTTCCATGCCGCTTTTGTAAAGCCAAGGTGGTTGGACTTGAAAAGATCTTTCATCTTGAACTCTTTGTCTTGGCGGTTCTAAAGGACTTCTATCTAGGATCCGATATTGTTTCTTCGACTCCAATCGACGCCTCATACATCGGGTCCTCTTGTTTTCAAACAAACCACGTTGAGGATGTTGATTGCTTCAAGGGTTTGAGCAAATTTGGTCATTTATCTTCCTTTGATCTTTCTAGCCTAATTTGAATAACAAATGGAACTATATATGCAAAGCCTATAACTTACAAATTACAATTACTACTTGAGCTATTAGGTCCCCTATGTGGTTCCCTCCCGAAGGTTGCACACCTAGCGCCTTGGCAAAAAGTCGACTTTCCTTGACCAGCAATGGTGTTGACGATCCATATCCTCCTATTTGATCAAAACATGTCAATTTGGGTAAACTAAGATGTAGGGCTAACAGCCCTCAACAAATCAAATCGGCTATGGCACAACACGCTTTGCATCACATTTTAACTAAAGGTGTGGTGGTCGCTTGATGCTTCGCTCAAAAACTAAACTTTAGTTTCTTGACTATTCCCATTTTGATCAAAACATGTCCACGTGTGAACATCACACCTTCATGATATTTTACTAAAACTAAAACTACTACTTGTTAACTCGTCCTAATTAAGCAAGATTTGACTATAAACTACTCAAAATTATCTTGTATTAACAAAATTTTTGATTATTTACAATATCTACCGGGATCCCCTTAATTAAATTAGCTAATTGCATGTCCTTCCTCATGAGGGTTATCGCTTTGCATGAACGATTGCTTCTCCATCGAAGTTTCAAAATGTTGGACCTTGTTTGATCCCTTCTTGAACCTTGGTCTCCCGTTGTCACGCCCTCCACTCTTCTTGTATCTCCTTCGCCCTCCTTGGCCTTTGGTACCTTTCGCCTTGTCGGCTTAGATTGTGCTCGCCGTGGTTGATCCTCCTCATGTTGATCTAGGGAGCTCTAAAAGAAGTTTAGCAAGGGGAGCATTTTTCCAAATAGGAACGTAGTAATGGGGGTCCTAGGTCTTTGTAGATGTCCATGCATGTCGGTTTCTAAGAAAAAAGGTTTCATTATACTACCTATATGGACAAGAAGACATTAATATTGGCCATTATGATGGCTATTAATATTATTTAACATTATTAAAGCTTAAATTTAATTAAGAATCATGTTTTAAACATAAACTTGTCGCCCTGGATGGCCCGGGGTTTGGGGGTTCAACTTGAACAATCTCTTTTTGCTTTTTAAGATGAGGTTCGAATAGATTGAAAAGCTAGACTAATCTAGCTAATTCCTAGCTTAAAATTCGAGTTACCATGTCTACCTTGGGCATTTGATGTGCCCATGTCAGAGATGTGATTGGCTTCTTCTCTTCTAATTACTGGTAGGAGTACCTAACGAAGCCATCACCTAGTTGTTGAAGGCATATTTCCTCGTCGCAGTGCCTTTCGTAAGTGCATCTCCATCTAATACCCGTGTCATAGGGCATCACCCTATATTACCACAAGGTGGAGCTATGGTCGTCGAGATGTTGCCTTCTTAGTTGGCTCGTTGATGTCGGGTCGTTCCTCCTTCTATTGTTGAGGCCACTCATGTCATAAGTTCGTCAAGTGTTGCCGATGTGCGGTGCCGTTGATCACTTGAGTAGGATCACCTGGCCATTGCAGTCGGGCATTCTTGAATGTCTTCGAAGCTCTGAGATCGTGGTCGGTAGGCATGCCTTGTCATTCCTCCGCAGGTTGAATTTCTGAGTGCGACTCCTGTTGCTTGGGCTTTGCTCCATTCCGAGGTGCATCTCTTGTGCCTGGAAGTGTGATCATCTCCATTGCACCTATCATAGCTCCTTTTGGTCGCCTTTGCGTGATTTGTACCTGCTGGCTAGGTCGTCTCCTTCGTCCTTTGGGTCCTATCCATTCGAGTCTCGTACTCCTTGGCTGACGTAGTAAGGTCGTCCTTCCTTTGATTTCTAGGTGTTTCTGGGTCGGGAATTCTTGTTCGAGTGGGATATTCTCCTCCTTGATATGCGTCTCCTCCCTCTCATGGTCTCCTACTTTTTGGAACCGATGAAAGTTCTCCTGCTGGTGCAAGGGAGCTGGAAACTCGTCCTGGTCGCCGTAGGTGCTTTGTGATTGCCTAGTTTGGTTGCTCCTTTTGTTGACGTTTCATGACATTCGCTTGAGCTGCTGGGCTGCAAGGTCGTGGTGGTCTTCCTTCCGGTTTCTATATGCTCCTGTGTCGCCATGACTTCTCTCCTCGACGGAAGATTATGCCCTCTGGCCCTACCTCGTGATGCTAATGCGGCATCGATGTCTAACGTTTTCCTGCACCTGTATTTTGTTGCCTTGCGTTCTTCCATTTGAAACTCATGTGCGTCGAGTTGGTGAAGCCATTGAGATCCTCTTTCTGATGTGAGCTCATGGACGTGTTGACATCTAGAAAATTCTTGATGCCGCTGGTTACCAAATATCCTTCCCATTTGATGAAGATTGATGATAGGTTGGTGGTGTCCTGTTCTACTCGTTTGTCGGTTGAGGTGTTTGTCGTTGTGCTTCCCTCTCTTGGGTCTGCCTTTTCGGTCTCCTCTCCTTATCTGTCTGTACATCGGTTGGGACCTTGATGTCTTCAAGAAGTTGCGTCTCTCGCTCTTCGGTGGCTCTGTCCCTGTACTTCGAGAGCAACACTCGTATATCCTAGAATCTAAGGGTCTACTTGAAGGCTCTCCTACAACATTCTGGGCTCTATAAGCAAGCAAGATGGCTCGAGCAGCATTACTGAAGACATATCTATAATCTACAAGTCTATGGACATTAGGACATGTGGTATGGCATGAAACGAGGTTTGTTTTGCAAAACCTCCATGATGTTTGAGAGATACTCTAAGGTCCTAGCATAGTTGGTTTGGAGGAGTCGAATGTCTACACATGGAGTGACTTGGGTAGCTCTAGACTCTAGCTCCTTTCTAGGTATTCTGGCAATAGGGAGTGTCAATGTGGCGGCTATATAAGTCAAACTCTATTAGAAGGACACAAAATTAGGTCAAGGTTTATGCCTTGGGCATGAGCAGAGGTGATGTACCAACAGTTGGACTTGGGTTGCTATGCTGAGGTCTAGATGACTTTACAAAGGGGTGTTCTTGAGCACTTCTATCTAGGAGTAAGGCATCAGCTTCGAGCCGAAAGCAATACTTGCGAGCTACTAATGGGGTATGCTTCTATTTTCAAACAAACCACAGTTTGGAAAAACAATTCAAGGGTTTGAGCAATTTTGGTCATTTTGGGCTGAAGTTTGACATTTCTAGCCTAATTTGAGGTCACAAATGGATTCTAGGCTGTCTAACGGTCCTATTGCAACAAATTTCAGGCGATTTGGAGCTCTGTAGCTCAAGTTATGGAGGTTCAAAGTTTGGAGGTCTCACAGGTAGCGCCTCGTTCAAAAGCTGGACTTTAGTTTCTTGACCAGGCGCGACGTGTGAGACATCAGTCCCATTTTGATCAAAACATGTCCAATTTGGGTAAACTAAGGATGTAGGGCTAACAGACTCAACAAATCAGGCAGAATCGACCCCTTTCTTGGTCGATTTGGAGCTTGTTTAGGCAATTTTGGGCAAGGTCTCACAGGTAGCGCCTCGTTCAAAAACTAAACTTTAGTTTCTTGACTAGGCGCGACGTGTGAGACATCACACTTTTTGGTCTGAAAATGTCCTATTTTACTAAAACAAAAACTACTACTTGTTAACTCGTCCTAATTAAGCAAGATTTGACACATAAACTACTCAAAATTATCTTGTATTAACAAAATTTTTGATTATTTACAACATATCTACTGGGGATACCCCTTAATTAAATTAGCTAATTGCATGTCCTTCCTCATGAGGGTTACTCGCTTTGCATGAACAGTGCAAGCTGTCGAGTCTTCAAAATGTTGGACCAGCTTCTGCTCTGCTGCTTCTTGAACCTTGGTCTCCTGCTCTCGTTCTGCCCTCTCCTCTTCTTGTATCTCCTTCGGCCTCCTTGGCCTTTGGTCAAGCTTTCGCCTTGTCGAGGAAGTCGAAAATCTGCTTGGTGTGCGCCATGTTGATCGGAGGTCGGGCGCCCTAAAAATCGCCTTAGCAAGGGGGAGCGATTTTTCCAAATAGGAACGTAGTAATGGGGGTCCTAGGTCTACTTATAGATGTCCAATTCTGGGTCTGGGTTTCTAAGAAAAAAAGGTTTAATTATACTACCTATATGTAGACAAGAAGACATTAATATTGGCCATTAAGCTTGGCTATTAATATTATTTAACATTATTAAAGCTTAAATTTAATTAAGAATCATGTTTTAAACATAAACGATGCCCGCCCTCAGTGGTTGGCACCGGGGGGTTTGGGGGGGTTCAACCCTGTGGGTGGGAGGTTCAATTCCCGCTACTGTGGGAATCTTTTTAAGATGAGGTTCGAATAGATTGAAAAGCTAGACTAATCTAGCTAATTCCTAGCTTAAAATTCGAGTTACCATGTCTACCTTTTTTTTTTTTGAAATTTATCACCTTTAATAGGATCCATGTCTCACAGCTAGCGCCCTGCTCAAAAACTAAAGTGTAGTTCTCTGACCAGGCGCGAGCTGTGAGACCACCTTGCCTGAGGAGGTTTTGGCTCATTATTTTTAGTCTTATTAAGTTCCAATTCACTTAACTGTTACTAGCTTAGCACAAACTACAAAAATGAGAAAACATTTTCCCACTTTTCGAGGTTTGAGGATCCTATCAAGTTAGTACTATCGGGAGCATGGTCGCTTTTGCTCTTGGTCTCCAAGAACATTGCTCGATACCACCGTGGACGCCCCTACTCGTATAATGATACCCGCACCGTATACAAACAGAGTTCATCCCCCTCGCATCAGCTCCATATAATCGACAGGGGCCCTCCACATATCATCGCGGACCGCCCGAGTCCACAAAGGGAAGAGTGAAGGGGTCATTTTACCCCGCCTCCCTCGGCCTACCTAGTCAAGCGAAGCGTAAACATACACGCCAAGAGCATAACATCATATATCCACCTCGAAGGGTGGCACATCAACATCTGCATAGACAAAGATCAGCACAATACAAAGGAAGTTCCTACCCAAGGCTCAGACTCCAGGGGATGACTGACAAGCTTGGGTCTCCAGAGTTCAGTGCAGACAGAATCATGACAATGGATTGGGCTGGCATAAGAACATGGCTTAGGGTTGTCCACTCCATCCGCCCCTCCCCCGCACACACTTTGCAGAGTAGGTTGAAAAGTGTTGGGACCTGACTGTAGCCCGCCGGGTGCATAGCCAAAGGGGCTATTCCTGGGTTACATCTCCCCAGTCCCGATTTTTTTTTTATGTTTCTGTGACTACAGAGATCTACATGCTGACCCAAGGTGACTAGAGGGCCACTGCCCTTATTCGACTTAACCCACTGGAAGGTGAACACCACCCCACGGGTGTCGAGCCCATGCCTTATCCACACTCGCTGGCAAGCCATTAGACCTAGTCACTCTCGATCCCCGGTAGACTTTACACGCCCGGGGATCGGTCCAAGGGTCGAACACCTAACCTCCTTCTAAGCCCGGTCCCGCCCCTTCACCCACAACCCGGGTGGGCTCCCGCATTAAGTAGAAAACTAGTAATGCACTAAGAGGGACTAGCTAGGAGCATCATCTACTAAGCTTTAAGTCTCTACCCCCCTTCCCAATACAATGAGTCCACGTAATACATCCGGCCCATCATATCAACATAAGTAAATAAGAACTAATCTAATTCATAGAGTTAGGTTCTTTAGTTAGAGTCAATCTCGTGGATCTCGCTTGGCTATTAAGGGTGATTTAATAGGCTAAACCTACCGGTTTCAAGGCCGGAATAAGGTTTAGGCTATTCAATCGACAAATACCTGATCCCCGTTCACTCCTCTCATCCGATCCGGCGCCCATGTCTCGCTTCGCCGGATGCGGCCGGAAGGATGATCCGACAAGCCGGGCGACCGGCAGATCGTGGGAGTTGGAATTGACTCCTCAGTAGCGAATCGAGCTCGGAAGGTCTGTGGGCGAAAAAGGGAAAGTTAGGGTTTGGTGCCTTATGTAGGCTATCAGTTAGGTTTAGGGTTTCCATGACCCTTGGTCTACCTTTAATGGGTTAAAGGTCTAAAAGTGCGCACATTGCTAAGTGTGTGCACCATTGCAAGCTGCCCCCTAGGGCGCCCTTGCTTGGGTACACGTCGGCGCATTACGCGCCGATTGGGACGGTGTACGCTGCGATTTGGCAGTCTGATGATACGCCCCGGGACCGTGATAATCGTCTTTGAACGTCACAGCTTGAAGCCCTGCTTCAAGAAGTTCTATCATTAGAACTAATACTGCTACTGCAGTATTGCTCAACACCAGAGCAAACTCACAATCAATGGAAAAAACTCCAAAACTATCAAGAAGCCTTGAAACTAACCCAATGAGGTTGAATTGATCTTTGATCAATCTTTAGAGGCGAATCACAGCAGAATAGCAAAGGAATAGAGAGAATCAATCCTCAAGGCAACACCAAAGGCTATGCTCCCAAAAACCAATGATCCTTTTAAAACGGCCTCAATCCCTTTATATAATGATGGCAAGGCTAAGATTAGCCCCTGAAAAGGCTTTGGGCCTTTCCCCAGCCCTGAACTCGCTCCTTAATCAACAGATCTAAGCCTTTTACCAGCAGGCTCGCTGCTGTTCACGATCAGAGGGATGAATTCTCTTAAGGAAAGCCCCAACCAATGGGGTTCCACCACGCGGACCCCTCCATTCAATGGTTAAACCTTTTATAAAAGGTTCCTTAACATTTACTACAAATTTATCGCGGCGGCCTTGCGGCCACCGCGAACATTTCTCTTCTCCAACGCGCTGCAAAAGAAGTTTTGTGCTAAGTTGAACAGATCTCAATTCTGGACATCCTTGAGATGCGAAAGAACATGCAGGATTTGAACATGCACTATTGCCATCTGTTTTGCATCAAGGACGATATGGTACCCGAAATTACCTCATGTCCTTAAGATTTTATAGCAAAAATGTCTTGAATATGGATGATAATCAAAATTATATAATTATTCTTGGCTTGAACTTTTCACATCTTCCCCTTAACACCACCTTACTCCTAATCATTCTTGGCATAAGCTTTTTGCATTGTTCCCTTTGTGCATATAGACTTTAAATGTTAAAAATACATTGCATGGTTGATTTGCAAATTTAGAGGTAAAATGAAAAGCCCAATAGAGACTAACAAGTTCTAAAAGCTTGATTTGAAGAAGGCCATGGAAAGTAGGATTAAAGTGGGTAGGTTTTGGGTAAAATTTGATGAAAAAGCTTCAATTAAGAACTGGGTTGGACAGAACAATCGGATCGAATGTATTAAAAGCTTGATGTGGGAAAAAAAAATCCATGTAAAGTAGGATTACAGTCTAGGTGTTGGCCAAAATTTGATGAAAAAGCTTGAATTAAAAACTGGGTTTGACAATCGAATCAATGTACCGACCGAGGCAAAAAGCTTGATCTTGCCCGGTGATGGCTGACCGAAAAGAAATAAAGCATAAAAGACCAAGCAATAATACATTTATTGGCTATATCTTGGCATCGAAAGCTTCATCCAAAAACTCGAAATCATGATGAATAACGGGCGGATTGCAATGGTCGTGCAAAACTTCCAGGCCCCTGTTTTGGAAAAGAAAAATAATCGATTTGTTAGTTTTTCCTCCATTAACATGTTCGCCGGATCTACAATATCACATACTCTGATAATGATAATACCTAGCAGATTCAAGAGCAGTTTAAGGTCAAACCTTTCGAAGGCCATGCACTGATAAGATTGTCAGAATAACAACCCACAAATCTACCTCTTGAATAGATTGATTTTCTTGGAATTTCTGGGAACAGACCCATGTAATTGATCTTGCAAGGAGTCGTTTTGCATGAATTCGTAAACTAAAAGCTTATGCTCTCCATGAGTACAGAATCCCCAAAGCGACACCAAATCTTCATGTCTGATAGCGCTCATGAGCTCCACTTCTCCCTGTAAAATTTCAAAAAACAGAGCTCAGAGCAGCAAAAAAAAGCAACATATTTCCTAAAGCCTGGAATGAATTTCTTGGGTGAAATGAAGATTAAAGAGGTAAGAAACTAACCTGGAATTCGTATTGTGCTTGTTTTCCTTCACTGGCCAAACGTTTAACTGCTGCAAAAGACCCATCATCAAGCTTGGCTTTAAAAACTTGGTTCAATCCTCCCGCGCCCAACAGATTTGCAGGGCTAAAATTATTCAGTAGTTCTCTGTAAAATCTCGTATTCCATCGGCTGAGAATATGCCGAAAGAATCGTGCCCTTGAGATTTATATATGTTAAGATAAATGGTTTGATCCCCCTATGAGATCTGCACAAAAATTGGGTCTGTTAAAATAGCACCGGAATTGATTTTTTTTTTTTTTTTTTTTTTTTTTTTTGGGATCCGTTTTGATTCACTAATGCACATTTTGGAAATCTTACCTGAATGGGGATGATTCGGCTAGGGCTCCCTTACTCAAGTGCCATTTGCCTCCTCTTCTGCTCAAATCTCCAGCATAGGCGAAACTGGAGATCCTGCGCCATTTAATAAAAAACCCACATCGAAAAAACCATTTCTATGACTCAAAACAGAAATGCCCAAATCAAAAAATCCGTTTCTGTGATTTAAAACAGAAAAGCTCAAATCTGCCTGCCAGATTTAGACAACAAAGCCTACAAACACTTGAGCTATGGCAATGCAGGAAGGTAGAGATTTTTTTACCGCTTACTAATGGACTGGAAGAAGAGCTTAATGTCAGAGATGATGTGGGCGTCGGAGCTGGAGATATGGCGATTCCTTCATCCAAATAACGCCTTAAAGCAAAATGGGCACCAGGCGGATTTCAAGCAAGGGCGCTTCCATATCCATATCTAGAGGTGAAGATATTATTTCATAATATAATTCTAACATCCAGATTATACTTTAAGCTCGGACTCGGCCTCCCTGCATCTAGCATTTGCAAAATCGGCAGCAAAACTGCAAGAATCATCCACATTTTAATCCCATAAAGATCACAGATGACTTTTGTTGCCATTTGAATCCCTATTCCGGCAGAGACAGGAATAAGAACTGTGGCGACGGAATGGAAGCCGTCGCCCGACAGTAGCCGCCATAGCCTTCGAATGCGCAAAACAGGGCCGTCAAAGCCCTTTTTCATTTTCCATCTTTTTTCTAAAGCCCCTATTTTTTCCTTCCGAAAAAACGTGGCCAGTTTAGAGGCAAGCATCAACTTCGAATATGTCAAAAGAATCGCGCCCTTGAGGTTTATATATGTTAAGATAATAAAATGTCAACTTAACATAGGAAACAATTGCCATTTGAAAATAAATCCATACATCGCCCCTAGGCAGTAACGTTCCTTGGAACATTCCCAGGCCACCCAGTGGCACTTCCAAGGCCATCCCCCAATCCCAAGGTCTGCAAGCACGACTTGCCCCTGGACCGTAACAATTTCCTCCCCTCCCCTTAGGACCTTGTCCTCAAGGTCTAGAGTTTCAAATGAGGAAAACGTTGCACAAACTCTTCCATCTCCCAAGTGGCATCCACGGGAGATTGGCCTCACCACAAGACCACATATTCACGAATATCTCTATTGTGCAACTGTTGAACACGAGTATCTAGAATCCGTTCGGATGTTATAGCGGAGTTCAACACTAGCGGTATAAGCATTATTTAATTAAAGTGGGTCAAATCTTGAAATTTGGGACTCAGACTGAAAATGGGACTCGTGCTATAGAAAAAAAAATGTTGAATTGAATGCTTGAATAGAATTACACATCACACACAAAGAACTGGGTAACTTGTTTTCCTCATAAACTTTACAAACCACTAGTTGAGAAAGTCATCAAGCTTTTCAATATTATCTACCCTCATACAATGATATAGCATGGAGGTTGCTCATGGCTTTGTCCATCTCCCTTTTTGGGATCTTGTGTGTCTTGTCTTTTGAAATCTGACAAGTTGGATATGACCATACCACACACTCCACCAATTCCCTCCTTTGAGGAACAACATGATTTACCCTCCACTTCTTCTCCCAACAGTCGGTGTATTGCTCCTTCAAGTTGCCCTTCTTGTGTCTTCCAATGGGCTCCCAATATTGAACTTGGAATCCAGGACGCAACTCCTCTCCATCAGCTATGGTGGTGGTTACATCAGAGAGTGCCACCCCTAACCATATTGGACAATCCTCATCGTCAGGCCTCACCAGCACAAAGTAACCTTCCTTGATGCCCTCAAAGGGATCCCACTCAGGAAGATCAAACCACTTCGGCTTTGAGGCCTTACTTCCCACAAACCACTTGGAACCATTGTTATGACCATCGTTGTGAACTTTCTTAGATGTGCTTGTTCCTTTGGAACCCTGCCATCTGGACTTAGGTAAGAACCCGTCTCTCAGCTCCCTCCCACATGGTTGTTCAATTTCTAAACATGTCACAACTTTCTCCCAGTAATTGATTAGGGAGTTCATGTGATTTTTCTTAAGAGTGGAGGTGTGCTTTTCATTTCGAACATCATCCCAGTGCGTTATATAATCCTTGATGCCCTTCACTAGTTGGCTAGAGTCTTTAACAGTCTTGAAGGGATCGTAGTGGTTTTGGCTGTCCTTTAGGAATAAGAACTTCACCTGTAGCACCCCGTTGCCACAACTCGATTCCTTGTACAGGCATCCACAACCTGTCACCTGGTCTCCACTTATATTGCATGATTGGTATTTCATTCCTAACCCAAAACTTGAACTGAAGTGGCTTTGTGTGTCCTGTCAACTGATCCTTACCATCTAACAAGTATCCCTCGACAAATGATTTCCAATCTGCAACCTCATCCATCAAGAAAGCCATTGGGTTGGGGTCAATGCAGCTCTCAAACAAATCCATTAGTTCAGGGAGACTAGTCACGTTTTCTCTCATGAGCTTGCCAGAGAAGCTTCTGAAGAATGCATCTATATCATCATGGGTATGGCCAACCATCATGAACCCCACTTTTACAACTTTGAATACTCCCACCGCTGTCAAGTATGACATTGCCCCAAACATCCATCTATTCTTGTTTTCTTTCCAGCAGTTGTCCAATTGAACACATAGCTCCTCAGACAGTTGTTTCTCAAGTAAGGGGAAATCATCCCAAGTCCTCCTTGATTCACCATTAACCTTGGATGTGAGCTTTTTTATCTGCCTTTGGTAATAAAGCGGTTGATCATCCATCAAAGCCTAAAAAATGGGGGCTGATGGGGAATACCTCCTCCCTTTTATCGATCCTTTCTCTAGTTTTCTCAAGCACTTGAAAATAGAGCTCACATGGAAGTTTGGATCATCCCTCCATAGATCAAGCACAAAATGACCATAGGTTCCAGTTCCATGCCCATGTGTTAAGACACCCGCCAGACTTACTTTCATCTGAAAAGCATTTTGACAACGCTTGGGTAAAGGATCTAGCTTTGGCAAGAAAGTCTTGTGTTGGTCCATCTTATCATGAATTATACACAAAAATCAGTCAGGCTGCATCTAAGAAAATGTTCTCCACTGCCAATACAACTGTCTACATGATATTTGGTCCCTTTGGTGATCGGCAAATTGCTCCCTAATTGCCATTCTTTCTTTCTCTATTGCAGTTGATGCAAGTATATCCTTGAGTTGAATGCAAGTGTTGCATTTTGAGAATGGCATGTGTTGCAGGACACTCACGTCTGAGAACTGAGTGCTCCATAACTTGCTGAAATGTGATTGAGAAAGAGGCCTACCTCCAGTAGTTTCTAGGATGGAGTTGACCTCTTTAAGGCACTCTTTTTTGATATAATATTGTGGCAACACCCTTTGCACCACTCGCACACCGTGCTCGTTCACCTTCGACTTGTCGGGCATAGATTGAGACATGTATCTCACAAAGCTCTCGAAGACTGCAATGGCCTTGAGAGTGTTTGTTCTAGGTTTCAAAGTGAGTGCATTGCCATGTTGGAACAACCTATGCCCTTTTCTAACCTGCTCCCAGTATCTGTAGAATGAAGACTTGCTCACGCCAAGAATCCATCTCAATGCTCTCATACATACCTTCAGGCCCCTCAATTGATATAGTAACCTTCCTGTGTTTTCATCATAGCTGGAATTTCTACACAAGGAGTAGATGAAATTGATCCTATCTTTCTAAAGCTGTCCAATGTATTGAGACCTTATCTGCACTAGGTCATCCACACTGTACTGGACTGTGCAATCTAGGTTGCAACACTCTTGTCCCCTAATTGCCTCCAGATTTTCTTTGGTTGGGGCCATACTTTCCATCCTTTCTAAATATTTGTCACTTCTAGGCCTCTTGGGCACCCTTGGCTGCCTTTTATGAAAAACATAGCGCCTCTTCCTTGTGATCAAAGGATGCTCATCCACCACCAAATCTTCCACATGGCCTGGGGTGGGCAGTAGGGACTTCCAAACTCTCACCATTTTTGTAATATATTCAATGTGTAATATATTTTATTGGCCATCTTAACTGTGTTTGGGACTCCAACAAGCCAGAGCACACAATGCAATCACTAGAGCTTCCCTGGGACATGATTGTATCAACTTGGATAAGAAGCTTCACAATGCCAACTCCAAGATGATCATCTCCAGCCTTTCATCATTCACACTATCAAAAGGATCAACTGCAGTTATGATGCCCTCTGCAAATACCGTCTCGTTGCAAGGGTGCAACAATAAGCAGGCCATCTTCCTCCATTGGAGCCTAGGGCAATGTCCTGTGCTGGGCTTCCTTGGCTCCATTTTGCTCATCTCACATGCTCCCTGAATGAAAGAGCACACATTAAAACCATATACAACCATTAAAACCATTAAATCCATTTAAACCACTAAAACAATTTAAACCACACAGAACCATTACAACCATATAACCATTAAAAACATTAAAACCATATAACCATTAAAAACATTAAAACATTATAACCATTGGAACATTATAAAACATTGGAACATTATAAAACATTATAACCATTGGAACATTATAAAACATTAAAACATTTTAACGTCCGCGTGGCGCTTCGTCAGCGACCGCTGACATGGCCACGTCAGCATTCCGGACACCCAAGTCACGGATGGCATGGCCCACACGCGACAGGGTGTCATAATGGCAACTTTATCGAGGTTCGAGGGTGCAGCCAGAAATAACTGCGACCGCTAACATGGCCACGTCAGCATTCCGGACACCCAGGTCACGGATGGCATGGCCCACACGTGACAGGGTGTCATAATGGCAACTTTATCGAGGTTCGAGGGTGGAGCCAGAAATAACTGCACCCTCTTCCTCTTCCCCCGCGACCCATTTATCCTCTTTCTCTGTTCTGTTTTTCTATTCCATCTCCGGAGCTCCCCCTTGGCGATCGATCTATTCCACCAATTCCGACTTCTTCTTATGACAGCAGACTGGTCGACGGATCGCGATGCTTCCAGCGCCGAGGTTTTCGCGCAGTTCGAGTGTTCGAGCGGGCGTTACTGCCTAAGAAGAAAGTGAGGTTCTTCTCTGTAAGTTTTTAGCTTCTTTTACTGCTTCTTTTTAGTTTTCTGTAAGTCCTTTACTGCACTTTTACTTATATTCTTTTATTAAAGGCTCTTAATATCCCCTGATACAATTTCCAGCCCGACAAATCCTTATTCTCGCTTTGCAAATGCCTGTAGCCACATGGAATCGAACACGGAAGCTTCCTCCTCATCCAACAAATCTTCCAGATATGTTTTTTTAATATCATACTATTTTTTAATATCTCATTTGTCTCCACTGTTTCACTCTGTTTCACATGTTGTCTCTGTTTTCTGTTTTCCTTTTGTTTTGTTTTCTATTTTTGTTTTCTTTTTCTTAGTTTTTGTTGAATTGAATACCTTGTACAAGCATAAGTGAGACTAGTGGTAAGAGTAGTGGCAAGCAACCGAATTAGGAATCCTCAGAGACAGGTGATAGGAAGAAAAATATTGCAGAGCAGTAACAGAACATTACTATGAATGATTCACAAAACAAATTGCTAAACTGTCTATGAATGTTTCATAACAGAACATAACTATGAATGAATGTTTCTAACTATCAACTAAGAATAGGAATTGCTTTACAGAATCTGCAATTCTAACTCACAGCATATCCTCCCATGCAGGAGAGGTGCAGAAGGGAACCCGGCTTTCTCGACTGGCGAGTCGAGAATGCCTCAGCTTGCCAACAATCCAGGAAGTACAGGCCTTCTTCTCGACTCGCGAGTCGAGAATTTCTCGACTTGCGAGGCGAGAACAGGGAGTGTACACTATGGACTGTTGGCTGGTTGAGGAATTCTCGAATCGCGAGTCGAGAATGCACACAGCCAATGCCCCTGTGTCCGGTCGCAGGTGCCTCCACCCAGTCCGAGCCACTCTCCTTCGGACCATCTTCATCGAATATTGCGAAGAGGACTGGCTCCGACTGGGTGGAGGCCTCAGCGACTAACCACAGACGTGCTAGCTGCTTTCTCGACTCGTGAGTCGAGAAAACTTGCTAGTCTCACACGCGATCATGCCGCTCGAAAGTGCATTCTCGGAACTGCGGACAATGCGAGCCACTCTCCTTGAACTATCTTGCTCGAATATTGCGGAAGGAAGTGGCCCCGACCGGCTCACAGAGGCCTGCGGTCTGGCTTTCGTTAAACCATTCTCGACTTCCGAGTCGAGTGCCTTTAACCAGCCAAAGACTCGGGGTCAGTACTACCTAGAGTTTTCACTGGCTAAGGCATCTTTGACTTGCGAGTCGAGAATGCAGACAGGAAGCCAACAC
This sequence comes from Isoetes taiwanensis, assembly GCA_021234155.1. Classification (NCBI taxonomy): domain Eukaryota; kingdom Viridiplantae; phylum Streptophyta; class Lycopodiopsida; order Isoetales; family Isoetaceae; genus Isoetes; species Isoetes taiwanensis. Next base: position 10,856,039 of record JAJEKV010000029.1, on the reverse strand, counting down.
TTGCATTCTCGACTCGCCAGTCGAGAATCCCTTAGCCAGCCCATTCTCCTGTGTCTGGTCGCAGGTACCTCTACCCAGTCAAAGCCACTCTCTTTCGATCCATCTTCCTCGAATATTGCGAAGGGAGGGGCTGGGTTAAGGTGGAGGCCTCTAGTCTCACAACCACGTGGGAAACCCTAGAGCTTGCCGTGCATTCGACTCAAGAAGTCGAAGAATGCCTTAAGCACAGAGAAATGCAACCCTTAAGGCCAGCATCCTCAAGGCGCTCTGGCTGTTTTCTCGACTCGTGGGGCGAGAAGACCCGCTAGTCTCACAAATAGCCCAAGGTTGAGTGCATTCTCCTGTTTTTAGTGCTAGCTGCCTCTAGCCTATCTGAGCCACTCTCCTTCGAACCATCTTCCTCGAATATTGCGAAGGGGAGTGGTCCGGACTGGGTGGAGGCCTCTGCGACTAACCACAGGGGGGATGCATTTGAACCACATCTCTAAGGCCCTAGACCTAGCATTCTAAGCAAAAATACAGACACTTGAAACTGTTCGCGAGTTGCTCAACAAGGAAACCATAAATCGGGCGAGCTGTCGAACAGTTCCATGATCAAAACAGGGAGCTGTTCGAGTGTTACTCCGATCCATTGTTTCCGTGTCGAGCATATCTCAACCCAGAGACTATATTTCATCTCTTGACGCTGAAATATGCTGCTGGACAAGGAAACAATAAATTCGTCGAGCTTTCGAGCAGTTCCATATTCTAAACACATCTGGCATGTTCTACACACATAATGAAATAGGCATCTCTGAAACTCATATCTTCACGCACGAATTCCTTGGGCCATTGTATCACAGATCCCGCAGCCTCACTGAGAGTCTTCGCTTCTTCTGTTGGCCTCATCAACAATGCATCTGCATCAAATACTTGTATCAAAGCGATTCTCGTGTATCCCTCTTCCATGGCACGGCAGTGAAGAATTCCCGTGTGTTGCAGCTCCTCTCCGCTTGCTACCTTAGCCCCGTGCTCATCGATCAAATCAACTATTTGCAAAAAGACACGCAGTTAGAAATAGACAGAGAGTAAGGCGCTGTTAGGAGCTTACAGTGTCGTGGCACCATCCGTGAACTCGCGAGCACTTGATCTCCGCCTCCGGGCCAAGGCGCCTCGGCCAACTAAGCGCCCGGAAATCTCTATCAAGGCTCACTAAGTCCCCGAAATGAATGAATTTGAATTGGTGTTTGGGCGGCAAAAGCTGGCCGTCTTGCACTTTTAGCCCGCTTTTTTCCTTGAATGATTGTGTGTCCTTAATTTCAAATTTAAGAACACGCCGACCTTTTTACGCAGTCAGTCCTAAAACCTCCAAGGCGCTGAAGAGGCTCAATTTACAAGGAAATTCGAAAAGAAGAAGATGATGGGGACATACGATATGACGACTCCATCGAAGAAGCCGGTGGCCGAGCGAAGCCGGTTCAAGCGCACCAAGAAAAGAAAGACAAAGACTCCGTGTGAGCTCTCGCTTTGTGTTCGGTTAGGATATCGCCATCGATCCATCCTTCTATCTTGCAAAGATTCATCTGCGAGACGCTTAGTGATCACCGGGTCAACTCCGCTCTTCATTATCGAGGGATTGGAGACAGAGCTACTTGATACACCGCCAGATTCTTGGTGGTATGTCAAAGTATCAACAAGTGGGAAGGAGAAAGATCTGCTTTGCGGGCAAAGGGATAAGAAGAGCTCCAAATGACAAGTACAAGAAGGTCGGTGTTGTGCTCTCCGCCTCTCTACCGCATTCAAAGCATCTTACATTGTATGTGGAAGACTGCCTGAAGGGTAAGTTCTACCACACGAAGAAGTTATTAGTATCTAATTACTCTCACTCTTCAATGAGCAAGTCGAAGGGGACCGACAAAAGGCCGACGCCTTTAAATTGTCAGAACCTTGGGTGGAAGGATCTGGAAGGGATAAAAAAGGCCGGAACCCTGACATCCAGGGAGCTTGGAATGGAGATTTCCAGGGTGAGGGAGAAACTGTTCAACACCGGGAGCTTTACGTCCAGCGTGCTAAAGACTCTAAAGCACTCGGCAGTTACCAAGGATGTTGTAATTCAGAAAGAAAAAACTCCGGACAGGACTGCAGATGAAGCAGATGAGAGTACACGGGAGGATTCAGATGCTGAAGATGAGGAAAATATGGTCGACTCCCAATTCTTGGATCCAGATGAGCAGATTAGGAAATCACAGAGAGGGGCCCAGAAGATGGAGCGACTGGCTCAGTATTATCCATTGGGGATATCACACAAGCTGGTGCTGGACATCAGACGCCTGAAGATTTGCACAGGAGATGCCGTCTTGTTCAACCACAGGGAATTTAATCCAGCACACATGCTGGAGATTCTGAACTTGATGGGGCGGCATCCTGTTGCAGATCCAATGCCTGTGGATGTCATACCATTCAGCAGATCGACCGGTGAGTTGTTTAGCTGGAAGTCTGAGGAAGACCTGAAGGGAAAAGACGTCAGATTTTGGGTTGTGGACGGCTAGCATTCAGTGAGGGCAGCGCAATATTGCAGACGGAAAAGGAAGTGCCGCAAAGGATCAAGGACAGATATTCCAAACGAGAGTGCAGAGTTCTTTCAGCGGACACGCCACCAACGGAGCTTGCCAGCATTAGCCACTGCCAGAACACAATAGCAGCAAGTGCCAGCTACATAAGGTAAATTATCGCTCGATTCGGGGTTTCGACTCATGAAGTCGAAAGCCCCGCGAATTTCCTCGATTTCGAAGTTCTTCGGGTATCTCGACCGCGAAGTCGAAAGCCGAGGAACACAGAAATCGAAGATGGGGCTTTCGACTCGCGAGTCGAGAAATCCCAGAGAAGTAAAGAAAAGTAAAGATTGAAGGGACTTTCTCGACTCGCGAGTCGAGAAAGCCAAAGAAATGGGAAGAACAGTATGAAGGGGCTTTCTCGACTCGCGGGTCGAGAAAGTCCTTTCATACTTCGACTTTCCTGCGCTCCTCTGACTCTCTCGACTCGCGAGTCGAGATACCCCAGGGCAATAGAGAGAACATTAGAGATTATCGAGTTGACGAAAGTGAAAGCATCGAAGCCTTCCCATCCTTTTTCCTCGCCTCTTCGGGCAATGTCGCTTAGTTTATATCCTAAGTTGCATCGTTCGAAGAGGCGGGGCAAGCAAGGATTTGGGAATGAGCGGTGCTTTCACTCTGGCCTTCATCTCCTATGTTCTCTCCTCTCCTGTGGGTATTCTCGACTCGCGAGTCGAGAAAGTCCCTTCGATCTTCTCCTCTCCTGTGCTCCTCTGACTTTCCCGACTCGCGAGTCGAGAAACTCCAGGGTAATAGAGAGAACATTAGAGATTAATGGTTGAAGAGTGAAAGCATCGAGCCTTCCCAATCTTTCTTTCCCCGCCTCTTCGGGCAATGTCGCTTAGTTTATATCCTAAGTTGCATCGTTCGAAGAGGCGTGAAAGCAAAGATTTGGGAATGCGCGATGCTTTCACTCTGGCCTTGACTCTCCTATGTTTTCAGCATCGAGCCTTCCCAATCTTTCTTTCCCCGCCTCTTCGGGCAATGTCGCTTAGTTTATATCCTAAGTTGCATTGTTCGAAGAGGCGTGAAAGCAAAGATTTGGGAATGCGCGATGCTTTCGCTCTGGCCTTGACTCTCCTATGTTTTCTCCTCTCCTGTGGTTATTCTCGACTCGCGAGTCGAGAAACCCCCTGCATCCTTCTATTTATTTTTTCCTTCGGGTGTTAGAAGATACTTTCATGCTCTGAAATTGTGACATTTACTGAATGCAGCCCGTATCCTGACCAGATCATACACGCTCGACAACAGTGGAAAGCATTGGGTTGTCCTCAGCGTCCTAAAGGAAACATGGTCCCCTCCGATAAGTGGAAGACCTTCGAGAAACTCTGCAGATATGTTCTTCTGGAAGGCCAGGAAGATGATGAGGGAGAGGATGAAGACGAGAAGAAGAAGAAGAGAACACCAAGAAAGGGCAGGGAATTTCTATCAGACCAATATGACCTCATTCTTAGCACTGAGGCGGTATGGGAGAAATGGACTGAGATACGGGCTCAATGGACAAGAGGCAAGCTGAAGGACAGCAATGGAGAATTGCCAACTAGGCCGGACCCAAAGTTGTTCGACAAGCAATTCATGAAAAGGATACAGGGCCTGACGGACAAGGAAACGCTTGATCTACAGGGCAGAATCCTGGATGGAACAATCCTGCTAAGGAAAAGTAGAAGTTCAAAAATGCAGGACGCAAAGGATTACGCCACAATCCTAAAGAGACGGCGTGCATTGGAAGAAGGCCTCACAGAGTTTTGCAATGTTGCCTCCAATGCATGCCATGATTTTGATTATTATAAGGAGAAAGCTGCGCTTGATGAGGAAGATATGAAGGAGTTGAACCGTCTATGTCAACCCTACATCAACACCAAGCTAAAGCGTAACGTCAAAACCCTCCCCTTCCCTGAACGTGCTATGGCAATTCTGAAGAGGAAGCTTGGATTCGGGGTGGTCCCATTTAAGACGGATGATAGCTCCCCTCCATTCCTGGTAACCTTGGGACACAAGGGGTTTGGTGGTCTGGAACTGGCACCTGGGCCCATGGCACTATTTGCCATGAATATGATCAAAGACCCCATCCTATTTTATGAAAAAGCTATACAAGACGTGTCTGGACATGACCGAGCTGGATACTTTCAGTTTCCTTATCTTTTGCATGCCGGGCAATCAGACAACTGCTGTGTCACAATGGGCAGCTGATATTAACTTCACCAACAAGATCTTGTATTCCATATACGAACTGGAACATGAGTGTAGACTTGGCCTGCCGAAGGCACCAAGTTTTGCCAATGTAGTTTTGGTTTTGGTTTCAAGATCGGCTGCAGACTTGGACAAGTGGTGGTCTAGCGAACACCACTATCTCGACAAGTTCATGATTTCTAAAGAGCAGATGGAACCCTGGAAGGGCGGCAGATTTATGGAGGATGTGCCATTGATGGACAAAGTCAGCACTGATGGTGCGACAGGTCCAATACATAGAATTCTTATCCCGCCAAGAGTTATCAAGTACTTTATAACCAGCTTGGTCGAGGAAGATCATATTGTATGTGAGTGGTACATGAATGGCCTGTTCTCTCAGGGGGCTATGCTGTATGGAATGAAACCAATATCCGTGGTTGGAAATAAGGACATGGTTGAAACCATTCGGTCATACCTGAACCTGCTTCATGAGCATTTCAAAGGGAGGAAGACAAATGGAAGCAGTAAAGACGATGATGACGAAGACAAACCTCACAGCCAGGGAGAGAAAGGTGATGGAGACGAGAATGTCCAAGGTTTAGACGACAATGCTGCCGAACTAATTCTGGAGAGCTTGAGATTGAGGTGAGTTCACTTTGCTCTCGGAATGTTTCTCGACTCGCGAGTCGAGAAACCCTCCGAGTCTTTAGCTTTTTCTTTTCTCGACTCGTGAGTCGAGAAAACGTTTCCTATCTGACGTCTTTCATCATTCCAGGGACATCGATCGCAACGAATCGGGATCATTGACAATATCACACGAATCTGCTGGCAGTTCACATGACGTGGAGGATACTGGATCCAAGAAAGGCAGTCAAGAGCAAGACAGTGCCGGCAGCAAGAAAGGACCTGAAAAAATAATGATCCCGCATATGGATCCCGATCAATCAGAAATCTGGTCAGAGCCAAACTCTAACTGGGATCCAGCGGGTCCCACCAAGCTTATAATATTTGACGTCAATGGAGTATTAGCTGCAGTATACCACGATAAAGACATCCCTGAGCTTAACACCTCACAGATCCCGACAAAAACGGGGTCTAAAATCGTGTATCCTCGACCTAAAGCAAAGGAGATTATTGAGTGGTGCGTGGAACGGGGATTCCAAGTGGTCATATGGTCTTGTATGGCAAAGAAAAATATTATCAATGTCCTTGGTGTTCTCGGCCTTCCAGTTTTGATGTTCAAGTTTGTTTGGGGAAACGAAAGGGTCGAGCATGTGTCAGACCTCGATCCAGCCATCACAAAGGGGAAGCCTATTATGGTGAAAAGGCTGGACAGGGTTTATGAAGCATACCGGGACTTTAACAAACACAACACGCTGATCATAGACGACTCCGCCTACAAGTGCTATCATAACTCGCACAATACAATCATTGCCAAGAGTTATCGACCAGAAGAATATGAAACGGATAGGTGGTTGTCTTTCAATCTCGTTCCTGTCTTGGCGGAATCCCTGTTTGCCATACTTGTGGCCGATGTGATTAGGAACTATCCGAACCTCAAGGAGGTCGATCCAGAGAGCAGCGCGATCATGAAAGCTATGGACGACAAATATTTTGGTGATCAAGAAGAGTGACATCTGCTTTCAGATAGTCGAATTGTGTGAATCTTGTAAAGAAACATGAAGAAATGTACTATATTTTGTAATGAATATACTTGTACATTGAGTTTTCGCTGGCTTTCTCGACTCGCGAGTCGAGAAAGGCATGCTTGTCCTATTGATGAAACCATTTGTATGTTTGTTTGTGTGACTGGATGCAGCCATATTCTATAATGATAATGGTTGTACATTGGGTTTCCTGGGCCTTTCTCGACTCGCGAGTCGAGAAAGGCACTGCTTGTCTCATTGACGAAACCATTTGTATGCTTCCGTGTGTGATTGGATGCAACCATATTCTAATGAGAATGGTTGTACTTTGACTTTTCCGGGCCTTTCTCGACTCGCGAGTCGAGAAAGGCACTACTTGCCACGTGATTGGATGCAGTTAATGGAATGAATGTTCTCCATTGTATTTTGAATTCACCATTCTTTTCTTGGTTTTGACTAATGATACCGTAATTGTTAATCATACTCTCCTTGCTCCAGGTGGTTCAGGCACAGATCCTGCACCAGCACAGATCCCGTTCAGGCATCACAGAGACCGCTCCAGGTGGCACAGATCCTGCTCAAGGCGGCAGAGATACCGTTCTGACACAGATCCCGCTCACGCTACACTCTTACCCGGCCTTTGGGATAAGGTTGCTCGTGAATGCAGACGCCATGCACACGCTCGGGATAAAGAAGAGGGGAAGAAATTTAAGACAGTCCAGAAAGCTCAAAGCATCTTGCAAGCATTGCATAACATCCACGGAGGTTGGGGAAAAAGCATATTCGATGAAAAGCTGCGGGAGGAGAGTGGAGAAGTCGGGTGGACAGGTCAGCCGGTGGCTCTCGAGGCACCTCCTCGTGAGGCATTCCACACTCTTCAGGTTGCCCCCAAGGCTTACAGACGGCATGAAGAAGCCCCGCAAGTTAATCCCCTAAGGTGGACCACCTACCACGATGATGTAACTGTAGTGACAGCAAGACCGCCATGGTCTCTGCATCCGATGTAAAATACATTGTACCTATTCATTTTATTAATAAAAATTCTTTTTCACTAGAACTTTGGTTTCAATCTTTAATGAATTTCCTTTGTTTGTTGTATTGTTCTTGTTCTCGACTCGCTATCCGAGAAAACTGGGAGAAAGCTCGAACCCACACTAAGAGATAAATATTCGAATATTGGACAGTTTTCGAGTCGGAGCTCTCCTTTTTGTGTAAAATAACAGGGTTCCGAAAAAAAGTGGGAATGGAATGAGACCCACTTTAATTAAATAGTGCTTGTATACTCTCAAGACTAATAACATTGTCCGTATCTAGTGTAGCTCGCTTAAGCTGCTTTACATAGAATACAAAATGGATCCCAATATCTTGTGGTAACGCCAACTCATATGCTGTGGTACCTTAATAAGCGTAGACGTGAGCACGATCTTTCACTCTACACAAGTTTTATCGACACTGAAGCAAAATTGCAGTCATGTCATCCAACATATTCAGGGCGGCATCTACCTTTGGATACTTATGCATACCGTCATAAGTTCTGGGATTTCGTCCCATCATAGCCACAAAGAGAGTCATTTTAATCCCCGTATGATGGATGTTATTATATGCAAACTCTAGATAATGGAAATACTCGAGTTTAGCATTCATGGACAAAACTTCTCAACATATCCTCCAAGATCATGTTGATTCGCTCGGTTTGGCGTATCGATTTTGTTTCTTTTGCCATCGATATGGATTGGATATGCAAATAAAGACTTATCTATTCTATTCTATTCTATTCTAAAGAAGGAATAGAATAGAATAGAATAGAATAGTTTTTTAGCGTCCACGGAGACCAATTGGCCTATGGGACCCAAACAAAAAGAGGGCAGCAAGCGTATTACTGACAGGATTAAAAAACCCCCGCCCTGAAGGGTTTTCGAGGGAAAAACCTTAGCAGTAATAAGCATGCTGACACAATCGCATAAATGGCATAGAACAGCCAATACCGGGCCCCGTAGAACATAAACGAAGTTCGCATCCATAACCTCCCCGGAGGTATGACCCCAACAATCCCAATCGACGCCAGTAGTCAATAACCGATGCAACGGCCGGCCGTGCACTAGTAATCAACATATCGCTTCTGGATATGGGCAAATGCTTTGAGCGATCCGAGGGCATGACATTCATCCTCAATCGCGCCTACCGACAACACCGGCAAAGCCTTTGCTCGTGGGTTCCCGAGCCCAACGCCTGTTTCAATGCGGAGGCGATGTGCACCCGCGAAATGGAAGCGATAAGTCCGCTTCTTCATGGGCACCGGGTGTACAAGTATCGTGTGGGCCTCTTGTGAGCCTAGGGATTGACTTGTCACCGATAGTGTGCCGCCTTAACGTCGCCGAGCCTCAAGGCCCCGTGAGCTTGCGGGCGAAAGTAGCATCCAGTGCACGTTTAAGTGCCTCGCGATCTTTCTTTGTCCCGACTGGACGATCCGCTTGCCCTCGCACACCCGGCCAAGGGAGAACCACCGAGCTTGCTTGTCTTTCCAAAGAGATTTCAGGCGCTGGGGACCCATCGCCGTGGGCCAAAGCAAGGTGGAGCAAGCGTGTATCAGCCATAGCGACCACCTTTGGAAGTAAACGATATGGCGTTCCCAATGCCGCCTGCTGGGAGGGGTAGAAAGTCCGCCTCCCCGAGTAGGATCCGTACGGAACTGCGGACTTTACCCCCTGTGGCTCAAGGCCAAGAAGGCCTTCGCGACCGCCGAGGTCATTCCGGTGTTTGAGGGATATCACCGGACCCCACACTTCTGCCCCATACAAAAGGACCGGCTCGACCAAGGCCCGAAACAAATGTGACTGGTGGCCCCAGGCATACAACTCTGCTTTGTGGCTGTTGTTCTGCATGGCATATAGTGCTTTCCAACCCGCCGTGACCCGCAGCCTGATAGCTGTATCCCAATGAGTGGTAGTTGAGAACTCAATCCCCAAGTACTTGTAGGTCGGAGCCACCTCTACCTCCTGTCCCTGGTAAGTGAATGTGGGAAGCCTTGGATGACGGGATGATGCAACTAGGAGCACCCTAGTTTTGGCCAATTTAACTCGCATGCCAGTGAATTGGCAAAAAGTGTCAAGAGCATCCAGGTGACGTTGCATGTCCTCTGGAGTATAGGCCATGAGGTTGACATCGTCAGCATATATGAGTTGCCAGATATATGAGTTGAGGAAAGGCTCAGATGTATTGTTTTTTTATAGTTTGAATTAATTAAAATTATATATAATGTTTCCTTCTCATATACAATGTTCCGTGAACTTAAATTATAAAGTGAATGGTGATAGGACTTATAGCGCATGTCAGACGTTGTATCTCATCAACCATGATGTCAAAGACGCTCTTTAATTCAATTCAATTTTTTTCATTCACTTATTATTTTCTTTGCTTATGCAGGGAAGGGAAGGATATCTGTATCTTTTTGAGAATGACCTTCCATAGGAGAACAAGTCGCCATTTCAAAAAGCCATCAATCTTTTACAACAAGAACATCGTTTAGGCCGTCATTTTGGGTTATTATATCATAGCCATAAACAAGATGCACAATATTAAATGATTTTCTAGGAGAGGCACCAACATGCATAATGGTACTTGCTTTCAAAGCATGGTAAATGCAACATAAATACATCAACGCAGCAAGTACTTTTGTAGCAGTGTATAAAAAATTGGGTATGAAAGTATTAGGTTGCAATGGTAAAGAAGGGTATGAAGTTAAGGAAGGGTACCCATTTAATGCTAAGTCATGAGTACATAATTTGGTGGACAATCCATGTACAATTCACAATGCTTATACAAGAGCATATGGTCCTAAAGCTTGCAAGACGGGTTAGCAATTTGACATTGGTCAAGAAAGCATGATGTGATAATGATTTGACGATGTTCAATAGCCATTGCATAGCTCGATAGATGCCCGCATCTAAACATTAGATGTGTTAGATCCGCATCTGCACATCTGTACCGCATCTAACGTAAGATGCTTACACACCTTTTTAAAAAAAAGATTAGCCCTTTTTTCCCCTTTAGGTTTTGCACTGCTAGACATTGCCACACAGCTCCAAAACGATTTTTGGCACTCCAGATGGGGAATTGGATTCTCTCTGCTACTCGAATCCAGACCCTTGCAGCCGATTTAACCATATCAGAGCCCATTCAGCCAAAACAGAGCTTTTTTTTTATGACAAACATGTAGTTTTCAAGGAATGCCTTGCTTCAACACCTAATGACGGAACTTGCTCTTCAATTCCTTTTCAATCTCACCTAAAACTCATTCAAAAGAGCAACAACTTGCATTTAATGATCAGTCGAACTCAGAGTGGGCATTCAAGCAGCAGTACAGACAGGTAACAATAGATATAATAGTAAAGTAATAATAGGTATAATGATCAAGGCAAGGCTATTGTAGATTTAGAAGAAATTTTAATTTTACAAACGCATTTTATTCGCATCTAAAAGTATAGATGTTTCGATGCTTACGATGCTTTAGATCTACGCATCTGACGCATCTATCTTTAGATGCTTTTCAAGCACTGAGCCATTGCCAAACTCAAGATAATTTTGTATCATCATGCAATGAAAGATGGTTGATGGCATACATTAACAAGTTCACCAAAAAAAAGAAAGGAAACACGTATTTATTCTTTCTCCCAATTTTCTACTTTTCATATAGTGTTCTAGATATATTATGTCATTAGCACATGCCAAAAATTGGATCATTAGGGCTGCCTCAATTTAGGTTGAATTCATTGAAAGCTTCTTTTTTGATGCAACCTCGCCTAATCTTAAGGGTGGAGTCACACTATAGCCCATTCAAGATTTAAAAAACCGTTCAGCCAATAGACTTTCAGACATATATAGGCTTTCAAAAAAAAATATATATATATCTAGATCACAAAACAAAGGAACTTTTTGGGTGGAGCTAAAGCTCTTGGTCAGCGACTACCCTCTGTCTAGGATCCTAGGTGTTGCTAGCTCATTTCCAGATTGCATCAAAAAGTCGAGCATCAGATTTGGGCCTTCAACTGAATGATTTATGATGAAATAGGGCTTCTTTGCATCCGAATTTGTTAGCAAAAGAGTCCGAATAGCAAATTTTGCTAGAAACCAAGAATAGAATTGATCTTTTTCATCCATGGAGATGAAAGAGATCTATTGGGACCCAAACAAAGAACACAACATACCTATTACTGTCTCGGATTCAAGGTGGGGTTTTTTAATCTTAGCAATAACAGGCTTGCAGATAAACTGTACATTTATATATTTTAATGTAATGATTGAGGACTCAACTAAGCGCATATGTCCATTACCTCCTGGAGGTATGATGCTAGGACCCCCCACTGAATCACCTCCAAGATGACATATCGGCTGGTTAGGTGGAACCAACCTAGAATAGCATGCCCTGTTAGTCTCAAATGTTGGGTAGTTCTAAAAGAGTGTGGCATTCATCTTCAGTAAATCCCAGTTGGCAACATTGGCAGAGCCTGTCTGCATGATCTTCCCAGGCCCATCTGTCTGTCACAATTCTAGGATAGTACGCTCTTGTACGAATGGACGCAATCAGTCTATGCTTCTTCATGAGAAAATGCACTAACAGGTACTGTTTTGAACCCCTGGCAAGTATTGGATTAATCTTGGCTCTGTAATGTGCTATCTTCACCAGTTCCAAAGCTCTAGTATACCAAAGCTTACTTAGGAAGCACACGTGGAGGTACTGCTTTAGACAATTGTGGTCCTCATTGTTGCTTACCTGTATGCAACTCTATTTCGTTAAATTTTGTATCTGGAGAACCAAATGGTTCATTTCGTCTTCCAGGATGCTTTACGGTGTTGTAAATCCATGGCCATGGTGTAGATGAGGTTTGAAAGGCAAGTGTTTTCCATATTGACCACCTTCTATAAGTATATGATTGTGTTCAAGTGCAGCCCTCTGAAGGAGTAAGAACCATGTCTCCTACAAAAGAATTTAAGATGGAACTGTGGACTTGACTCCAAGTGCTCGAGTCAGAAGCTTTCTGAACCTGCTCCTAGTCATCTTAGATGGCAAATAATATAATTGTCTCCATACTTCCACTCCATATAGAAAACCTGGCTCTACTAAGATCCTAAACAGGTTTGACTCGTGCGACTAGTTGTAAAGCTCTGCTTTATGACAGTTGTTCTGCATTGTATATACTTCTAGCATGCTATCATTCGCTGTCGAATACGAGTATCCGAGAATGTGGTAGTAGTAAACTCCACATTATGTCCTTGATACATGAAGCAAGACTGCCTTTGTTGTCGCAAAGACGATATGAGGAGTACCTTGGTCTAAAATCTGAGATGATTTGTACACAAACAAAAAAAAAATTGTGATTTTCGATTGTAATCACGGCAAACCGAACAGACTTGTACCAATAATTAACCGCCAAATAATTCGTTTTTTTTCTTGCCATTAAGGCAAAAAATATGGAAGTCTATTTTTTTATTTTTATTCTTCAATTTTAGGGCTCTTCAAACCGTTTCCAAATGTGGCATGCCATTCTTGGGCATGTGTCCGATACTAATTTCTGCATATCTCAATTTCCCTCATAACACATAAAAAAAAAAAACATTCTTGGGTCCGCTTTAATAAGAATAGAATAGATTAGAATTTTTGTCGTCCACATAAAACTTTAACTCTCTTAGATACGTCTAATGATGCCATGAGAGCTTCTACACTGCTTAATATATATGTACTCCATTTCTTCATGTAGTTCAAACTCGTATGTTAATTGAAACACTTTCATATTTCATCAAGACAAAGAAACTATGTCACCAATCATAATGTTGCATTCCTAGGCAGTTGTTACTATAATGGACATGACCACTTGATGGGCCATATGTACATGCTTGGCATGCATGCAACATGGAGTGCACATAAACAAGGATCATATGATTCAAGATTAAAAGATATGGGTTATCTACAAACGCATAATAAGGGTCGGATTTGCTTCTTAACAACTAGATTTAAGTAAATCAGAGATTGGAATTATGCCTTAAATAGAGATTCTGAGCATCCAAGGAGCTACCCCGAATTGACTGTAAATCCTATTGGTTCAATCCACAATTGTTAAAAAAAAAGGGCAGCCGTTTTGGGCTTTGAGATCCTCGATTTGCCCTTAGCTTCTCAAAAATTGCAAGATTAATGTGGAAAAAGGTCTCTCTGTTGGGTTACAGCTTTTTGCCTTTTTGTGACGTGTATGTTTCTTTGGTTCAATTGTTATCGTCTTATTTATTTTTCTTGTAACAAGAAAGAAAGTTAGAAAGGGCTCAAAGAGATGCTTAGATGCATTACCTTTGGGTTGAGCACCAGTAATCTAATGTATGAAGGGCAGATTGTATCTTATGGGGTCTGGGTGTTCTGTAGTATTTTAATAGAACATGAATATGAATTGAAAGAATTGGTAACTAAGGAACATGAACAAATGGAGGTAAATACTATAGATAACTAGGATAATTGTACGCGCTCACTCCTAGAGATGGGGCTAGCCTAGGGATTAGTTGACATGTGCTACATGCCGTTGTGATTATGAGACCATTTTTAAGCTGGAGAGGTTTAATTTTGAGACTCCTTATTACTTGACCCAATAAATTTATTAGCGAAGGAAGTGGTATTTTAATATCGAAACATTATAATTTTAGATAGATAGATAGATAGCTAGGTAGGTAGGTAGGTAGGTAGGTAGTATTTTCACAGCATCCATGAGGACATATCATGGACCCCCACAGACTTGAACACGGAAGGTAGCCATATTATAGTGTGAAGCAATGATACATCATCCATGTGGGATAATTATGGAGCTAGCTACTTCGTCTGGGACAAATTGTGACCATGGACACCCTCGACAAGAGAATGATCTTAGGCATACATATATAGTAAAGATCACAACATCACGTGTCATGGTTTAGTATTTTCATTACAGTGCCTTGTTGTCTTTTATCATGTACCTGGATCCTCCGGGGTCGGGCTTCCAGGTTCGGTGGCCTGGGTTGCTCTGGCATGCTCATATTCATCCGTGCTCTTTTTATTCTTGTGCTCTGCGACACTGGGTGTATTGAGGATATTGTGTCAACTCTTGAACTTCATAGTTAGAGATCCTCCAGTGTCAGACATGGGCTAAGAGGGTGTGCTCAGTACGAGATTCACCCTACCACTCTCACTACATGGCTTGGAATGTAAGTTGGCAGGGTATTTTTCTGCTAACAAGGGCTTGCATGTAGGTTGGCTAGACTTCCCATTGTGTCTGAGCTATGTGTTATGATGATTTGATATTTTGGCTATGTTCTTTGCTCATGTGTTGTATTTCTTTTGATTACATTGTGATTGTCTAGCACATTACTCACATAGGATCTTCAGTCTTTGCTTGTGTCTATCGTATGTAAGATTTCCAAGATGTTCCATGCATGCGGAAGAAGCTAGGGATCCCCACTTAGTCACGAGAGGACTAACCCCCCTTGAGTGCATGCATTGAATTAACAAACAATGGTCAGGCTAGTGGAGACAATCTAGCTAGGGATCATGGTTGAGTTAGAAGATTCGGAGATGAATTGCTACATTGTATTGTATATGTTTTGTAGATACTATGTCCTTCGAAGTTATGTTGTAGATATTGGAATTATAAAAATGATTCAAGTTTCAACTTCAAAGGAAGTTTCAATTCTTCGCCAATACTATCGTTTTTGTAAAGTCTTTTATGCCAATCTAGATCTAGTCTTTTTGCAAGTTAGACAAGATCTCAAATTGCCAAGAGGGTCAACTCGGTAGGCTCGTCACAGTTACTTCTTGGCAAAGATCATGTAGCTTAGAAAACTCGAAGAAGATCATGCAGACGTTATATGCATTGGATTCTTGTTTGAAATGAATCATAAATACAAAAATCGATTGAAATGAACTTGTGACACTTAAAAGATTCTTGAAGTATGATAGAAAATTAGTGCATGTTTACAGTATTTGCCCCGGACATAAAAATAAAGAAAAAATCAAAACAACATATCTTGGATGCCACTAGTTTGATTCTAATGTCTCATATTAAAAAATTAGTGCTTGTCTATAGTGCCTGCCTATGAAAGAAAAGAAAAGAAAAGAAAGAAACAAAAAATATAAGAGCATTTCTTGGGTGCCACTAGTGTGATTCTATCCTTATGTTCACGTCATGACCAATGGTACTTGCTACCCAATTATGCACGAGAAAATAAATGCAACATTAAAATATCAAGCACTTTGTAAGTAGTCCCTTTCTTGCTTTGTTGAACACATCTAGGAGTATTACATACAAAGCTATAAAGCATTGAATGCTATGCATGATGGTTTGCAATTGCAAAGGAAAAGGTTCAACGGGTTGTTGACAAATTTGCATGTGTACAAGTTGGATGATGTGTTTGTGAAGAGCAATGGTCCTACACCAAGTGTACTGTGCCAGAGCAATCAAATAATGGTGATTTGCCTTTGCGAACAAAAATGTTGAATGCGCATTGACGATTTTGATAGGTGGTATATATGTCATATGATTCTAAATATTGTTGGCTAGGGCAAGTTGTTTACTTATATATCATATTTGCAAACAATAGGACATATTCATCCAACACACCAAACACAAGATGCCAAAGGGACAAGTTAAAAGGCATGGAAAAATGACCCTTCTACACAACACTTGAGGACAAATGCCTAGCTCAAATATGCCAAAATTTGGAAGTCTTGGCCAGTCAAATGGGCAGCAAAAAATCTGCCAAAATAATATCGAGATTAGTAGCTAGCTCGCAAGAAAATTTTCAGAATAATTCAAATTATACATAAATGCAAAGGGTCCCCCGCACATATTATTGCAGCAAATCCGGTCTGAAACATCAGAGAGAATAAAAATCCACAGTATATTAAAAATCAAGGTTGGTCATGCATTCTTCAGAGTCGTTAACAAATGATCAACTGTCAAAGTACAAGTTTTTACAAATTCAGAGTAAAAAGCTTGGAGCTATGGATATGGAGGGCTGCCGGAGTAAGGGGGGGAATGGGAATAAACTGGACGATAAGGAGGGGATGGTCTTGGGTAGCAGGATCGGGCAGAAGATAAAAATGCTTTGCACTGCAGCGGAGATCTCTGTAGATTTTCGTATGGGAGACAATTTCCTCTGTTGTCGTAGATCTTGCCTTGGTATGGCAGGGCCCGGCATGTTGGGCTCTCTGATGTGAAGAAATTGTTGGACACTGTAAAATTTTGGAGCTTGGGCAGCTTGCAAATCCCTGCCAGGAGGTCCCCAAAGAAGAAATTGTCTGCCAGAACTAAATATTCTAATTTTACCAGGCATTGCAGACTCTGCGGCAGCTCCCCCTGTAGCTCGTTGAAGCTTACATCAAATACATTTAAACTCTGAAGCTTTCCCAGCTGATCCGGCAAACAGCCTTCAAATCTGTTGCCGATGAACAAAATCTCGTTTAGCGTATTCCCCATATTGCCAATGCTCGACGGAATCCGACCCCCAAAGTTATTGTTTGCAAAATTTGCCACCGAAATGGGCGAATTGCCCAAATTATCGGGCAAGCAGCCCGTAAATTTGTTGTTATTCACAAAAATCGCATCAAAGTTTTTGTCGAACAATGCGGAAGGGAGCTCGCCTTCGAAAGAATTAAATCGAAGATCCAAGTATTTGAGAGTAGGAAGATTCAAAACGACGAAAGGAAAGGGACCGGAAAGCCGATTATTGCTAACATCAAGCTCGAAAAGCTGTGTCAGGTACTGAAAAGTTTCAGGAATTGTACCACAGAAATAGTTTGTGTTGATATGAAACAGGACCAAATGAGAAAGCCAGCCCAATTCCGGAACCAATTCTCCAGATAAATAGCCATGGTTCAGATCTATTCCGGTGACAGACTGATCGCAGGGGGATGCATTTGGGGGAGAACAGAAAACCCCTTTGTAATTGCACACATCCGGCCCGACCCAGGTAGCAGTAATGCCCTGCGGATCCCCTGTAATTGCCATTTTCCAAGCTTGAAGAGCAGCATAGGCAAAGGCCAGATTTGGGTTTGGGAAGGCATTTGGATTCGGAAAAGCTTGAAGCAGATTACGACCGGAAGCGGAATGGGCATCCGAATCCGAATCGCCATAGCTGCCAGCTGCAAGCAGAGCAAATGCGACGCAGAGCAGTGCCAACATTTCTGCGCGCACAAAAGGATGGGCCAATTCTGTTGAAAAGCGAAGAATTTATGTACTATATATGCAAAATAAAATAATGGCGGCCATTTTGTAGGCCTGCAACAATTCGTTTGTTTTGATTTGCTAAACCCCTTCCCCTTTCCCACTGTCGTTGGAACGGTTGGTTAAGTTAGGCTAAATATATGGAGGGGGGGTTATTAGGCTAAAATGGGTGTGCATTTAAGAGCCCCGCGTCTTCAACCGTTTCATGATTCAATTGAATGAGCCACTTGATGCTTCATGTCCAAGACATTTGCTCGTGAGCTGGCCCCCCCTCTTCATTTTTTGCATACTACCCCCCCACCCAACCCCCCACATGCTTCTATTCATTTCTATCTTCTCCTCTCTAACCTCTCTTTCCATTCCGTAAAAGTCGAGCAAATTTCACTCAGTTATCAGTCTCTAGTCTCTGCAATTCAATTGTATTTTCTCCTCCTCTCTCCTAGCTTCCCATTCCAACCTCAGCAAAGATATGCACTGCCCCACCATCCACTTCTGTCTCTCAGCTTTACCAACATTTCTGTTCAAATGAGTCAAATCTCTTACTTGGAGTTTCCCCTTTACCAACATTTTTATTCAAATCAGTCAAATCTCCTTTTTGGAGTGTCCACACTGCCCAACAAAGTACAGTCTCGTGATTAGACTCCTCATCATTCCCTTGAACTATTCCTTGTAGCATCACATCTAGCAAATAGTTACATGTTAATGCTGAAGTTTTAGACATAGTTAGTGTGAATGTTGTTCCCACTTTTAAGCAGCCATTCCTAATTAGAAATTTGTCAACCTTACAAAAAGAATCATTTTTCCTTTATGATTGCAGCTTTTGTTTGTTAAATCAAAACTTTTCTTGAGTGGAGCATTGCCAAATTAATGGATTAATGCGAAAATGATAGTTTCTAAGTGCAAGAGAACAAGTGTAGACCATTCAAACAAACACGCATTTAAACAACAATGATTTTGAACCTTGAAGGTATCTTAGCATTATATAACACCAAGCAAGAGGTATTTAAGGTCATGCTAAATTATTCAGATCATTATATCCTTCATTTCTACTATATCAATACAATATTATTCATTTCTACTATGTTTACTTCGAGGTATGGTTTAGTTTAGATTTAATTTTTGGGTTGCCCCTAGGGGGGCAAACCCTTGTTTATGTGGGTTTTTGGCATATCCTAGGTATATGCTAGAATATCCCTAGGATATCTGGTGGATTTACTAAAAACCTATTCTTCCCTGTAAATGCTCGGTCACCTGCGTTGTGGGTCAGGGATGCTTGAACCGGCTAACTGGGAAGACAGACCGAAGTTGCAAGATTTGTGGCTATGGCTGTAAAGAGCACTCTATTATGTCGAATAGTTTGCGAGGTGTGGCTATGGCAATAAGAAGTGCTCTGTTTTCTCTCTTCCTTTCTGGACTTGATAGATGCAGCCTCACAAACGGGTCTCTATCTCAATTCCTAGAGCTATTTTGCTGAAAAAGGGCATTTCATATTCTGGCTATGGCATTACGTAAAGATGATTGATGCCCTTTACAACCCTAGATTTAGGGTTTACCACGTTCTCGCGGCGAATTTAATAGTACACCACGATGGCGGGCCGCCATTGTAAAATTCGGCGATACTTTGGCAATGTGGGTGACAAAACTACAACATTTTTATAGCGTATTGATTTTGAAATTTTGTTGCACTCAACCTCGCTTTTATTTTTCGGTGTACATTTCTTCGCCCACAAATTGATGAAAGACCAAGAAGGTATGCTCTGCGTTGTATTCGTGGTCGTCAAAAATATTTTGTTGTAGATTTTAATACGAGAATTCTTTGGCGATTCTCATAAATTCAGATTATCCGGACCGGACTTTGTGACTTTGGTGAATTACAGTGCGCATTAGAGATTTTGGAACAGGCACAATGTAATATCTACAAAAATGTGTCCCGTCTCTTGATAGAATGTCTTTGTAAAGAACGTAGACTTTCAATATGGCGAGATTGCGGTCTCTAATGCATATTTTGGTTTTGCATCTTTATCTCAAGCTAGTTTGCTAACTTTACTTGATGAGACACACAGTGCTTGGGACTCTAGAAATCGAAGGTTTGTAAGTTAACTTGCCTATGGATTGTAGCTTTTGCGCGGTCAAAAAGCTCCTGCCTTCCAATTATGCTAGAACAAGATTCCATCTTATCAACTTCTTTTTCTTCAAGTTGCTTGTAGAAATTTCTTATAGTCCGCATGGAATCTTCTACGCAACTTTTAAAGGGAACCATATTTGAGGATGAAAACATACATCTTTGAGGATGCATGGGCACCTTTAAAAGCAACACCGAGGTGAAAATTCTCGAGGCGGGCCAAGGTTTTACCCTCTCCCAATGTGATTGAATCCAGTCTTTACAAAAAGTGTTTGTTCTCTAAAGTATGCTTGGAAATGCTCATTTTTGTGAACTTTTCAGAGGGCTAATCTATTCCTAAACATGCAGGTCCACTTTGAGTTGCCATTAAGGGCGCTTATTTTGAGTATTCAACCCCTTTTGATTACTCCTACAATTATAATTAGAACGAAGGCGATTCACTCTTGTATAGTTTTACATATGAGAAGTGAACGACAATGCAAAAGAGTTTAATGACGGGCAACTTTGCGGGATATCGTACTTCCCTTACAATAATACCAACCGAGTGATAGTGGTCGGTTGAATTCATATCCTCCAACTTACTTATCCTCCAATGGCCACTCCTTCCATGGTATGCTATCTCTCGATTCATAGTTTACAAAATTTACATTTTTGCAAATCCTTAACCATTAAGAACGCTTTTTTTATGATTTTAATGGACATGGGGGAGCGAAACAATTTACAAGCATCGGCTATCCATTCTCTAACTAGGGACAAAACCGCATAAATGATCTTTTGCTAGCCGCTTATTATAAATAATTTAAAAATTGTGTTGTATCATTCGTGGAAATCCTTCTTACCTCGAGCAAAGGCGATGGTAATTTCAATTGATCGTAAGTTTTGAACGAATCAAGGTATCTCAAATGAAATTTGAGGTATGGCATCATGCTCCACAAGAACGTAAGGATGATAGAGTGCCACATTTGTATCCAATGGATATTTGGCTTGCAACCGCTGACCTCTTCGCGTGGAATTTGATCGAAAAACGAGGTAATTTGTTCTTTCATTTCGTTCTTGTGTGGAATGTACACTCGGATCCCGCTCTTTTGCGTGAATCACCGGGTTGCTTGAAAGTACTATCAAGGAAGGGAGAACTTGTTGGCTCTTTGGAAGTAGACGTTCATTTTAGTCATTGGCAACATTGTGTGAAATAATAATTGTGCACTTGTTTCTCCTATACTTATTTCTCCTGTACAATATAGTTTATGTCTCATTGTAAATGCCAAAAACTTAAGGAAACAATATGGTGGCAACGATGGGTTGCCCTTGAATCGTATGTTGTAACAGAGGCTGGTAGGTTATTTGGTTATTCGAGCTGCTTCTCATTCCTTCTAATCAATATGCTTTTGTCCATTTTCATTTCTTCTAATGCATTGCACCGTCATGGGATCAAACTATATTATGTTCTTTGGGTTGCCCAAAGGACAAACCCTAGAGATGGTGGTGTGGCTATGGGATATGCCCCTCATATTCCAGTTCAAAGGTGGAGATGTCGGGAGAGTTATAATTTTTGGGTTGAGATTAAAGCTAGAGCTAAGGGAAACTGAAAGCAGTGTTCATCACTTTCTTTCTATTCGTAGTGAGTTTGCACCACCTTCTTTCTATTTGTAGTGAGTTTGTAGTGAAGTCGAGTCGGAGTTGTGTTTTGCATGTAATATTTTTTTTGCATGTTCGATTATGCTAGCTTCGGCTTTGGGGATGTCAAAACAGAGGTCTTCAGGAAGTTCAAGTTTGCCAATTGATCTGTTGTATAGAGGTCAAAATTTGGTAGTGATTTTATGAAAGCTAGGTCTATCAATCGATTTGCTATTTGTCTTTTCCCTTTCTAGAGTCTAGCGCTGCTTTTGGTTTGCTTTCTACGAGATGGGAGTATGCCTTCTATATTTGGTTTTATCCTCTGCAAGTCTGGCATTGTTTTTGGTGTCTGTCGTGATCGGTGATACCAAAAACATAATGTTTGGCTTAGGCTTGGTTTAATTTATACTTGCCGAAGCTTGATTTGTTCTATTTTTATGTTATTTTTCTCATCAATGTTTTCTCTCCCATCATCAATATGGAAATTTGCAATTATTTTCGCTCATGGATTTCGACAAAAACAATGCCT
Source organism: Isoetes taiwanensis (assembly GCA_021234155.1). NCBI lineage: Eukaryota > Viridiplantae > Streptophyta > Lycopodiopsida > Isoetales > Isoetaceae > Isoetes > Isoetes taiwanensis. Next base: position 10,834,134 of record JAJEKV010000029.1, on the reverse strand, counting down.
TAGACCTCCATTAAGAATAGACAATGTGGACATGGAAATTAGCAAGGATTATAGGCATGCTTGCGAAGATTTGGTCCGTTTTTTTTTTTTCTAATACCGCATGGATATATCTTCTTAAGGTTATATAAATTATGGTCTCCTATTCGGAGTATTTATCATAAAGCACCTTGCATTTTCTACTTGGCACCAAATAAAGCATGGTTTAAGATTTTTTTATTTTTACACCGTTTTCCCAATCGAGAAATGAGGTTGTTTGTTATTACTTGCAACATAAGCATTTACGATTTCTATCCGTATGGCCGAGGAAAATGAGTCCCCGAAGTTCTTTATGTACGCATAAAAGCGGATATAACCAGAGAAGGCTTCCAAATGTTCAGGATTATGGTTTTGAATTGATTGTTAAAAACTTTAAACTATGATTCATCTCATGTTAATCATGATCAACCTCAAACTGCCTTTGAATTATCCCGCATGATGGAACTTTCATGTATATGTTGCTATTTTCAAAGCATGTGCAATGGCTCCAAATGCGTGTCGGGGTAGGTTAATCCATTCAGAGATCATATTGATACCATTCTTACACCATATCAATGAAATTTCAAATTAGCACTCTTGGTCTTGGTCATCCACTGGTCCAAACTTAAAACATAGAAATTGCCTTTGCATCCCCCCCATCAATGCTCATATATGGCTACAATCTCTAAAGGTGTCATATCTAGGCCTTGGAACTGTTGTTGATGATTTAGAACATAAAAACAACAAATAACGCCTCTTCCTACAAAGTATGTAACGCTGCAAGCAAAAAGAATAATAAAAATCTCATGTCAGGAATCTCAAGTCATTAGCACCATGCTAGAAATAGGCTTGGTCCATGCACAATTCATAAACAAAGGAAAATAAAACAACACAAAACAAAACCCCCCTTTCAAACCATTAATAACCCCAAACACATCAAATGACCCAACAAGAACCATGAAACGAAACGACAGCAAGAAACATGAAAACACACTCTCGGGCCACCGAAGGGCAACCCTCCGTGCGCAGCACCTTGTTATTTCATGATATGATATTGTTTTGACAAGATGGAAATGAATAGAGAACTCCATTAGTGAATTGCCCCTATTAAAGGGGCAACTTGTTATTTTAGAAGATGGGGTTTGGCATATTCTTGGCACATCTGACGATTTGAATATGTGTATTGCCGAAGTTGCAAAAAGGAATGATTGCTTAGATACAAATGAGGATATGTTCGTTCACTAAGGTCATGCATATCCAAGCCAAGGACATTATATCATCTATTAGAGTTGGAGCAACACAACCAGATTGCCCACGACATCTTTTGGTTCACTTTAGAGACAAAATTTCTAGGCTACATGCCTACGACATGGTAGTCACCTAAAAAGAGACCAATTTCTCAGTTCAGAAAGACCTCACTCCACTCCAATCTGTAAGAGAAGAGAAGAATTATGTTAGTAAGAGAAGCTCGACAATAAGAAATGCGTAGTCTATCGCGGAGGCACGACGATTATTTGTGAACATTCGCCTTCTGATCTTAGATTGGTCATGTGTAGCCTTGTGTTTTCCTCATTCGTTATACTTATTCGTAGATTTTTATATGATTAGGGCTTGCCCTCTTGTTTGATTTGGGCTTAATGCTCTTGTTATTTATACCATCCACCATGGGAATTTTACACTCCAGAAGTTGTCAATGGCAAAAAAAATATGTCAAAGAGATTTTTTTTGTAGAAGTGTGTCAAAAGAGACATTTTAGTTCGAAATAATGTACCAAAAGAGAGTTTAAAATATGTCATTACACCATAAAATATTAAAATGTTTAAAAAAAATTAAGTGCAAAAATTGCCCATTAGGTGGTTACTTGACTAACTATATGTAAATTTATTTACATGTGTGGCCATAATCTGGAAAAGTTGTAGAGTTGCCCCAAATTTTCAATGATTTGAGTTGTATAGTTTGATAGGATTAGTATTTTGAGAACCAAACTTGCATATTCAAGGTAGTATACTACCCTTTCGTATTTTGGATTTAGGGCAATTTTGGGTTAGATCACTTTTTGGTGTGTTTATTTTGGATGGTGCATGTCCTAGATACATGCCCAATTTGTGGACGCTTTTGCAGTATGCCCATTTTTATCTTGTGGATTTCTATTCTGGAACAAGATACGACTACATCAGAGCAATTTTGCTCATATAACACCATTGCGTTTCAATTCTCTTGCTTTGGTGTTGGCTGAAATCGCCTTTGACTCATTGTTGACTTTTGTGGCTATATATTGCAAATTTGCTATATTTTTGGATTTTTTAAAATTTTGCCACTATGCTTAGTAGGTTTTCTTCAATAAAAATAATGAGATTATTTCACCAAATGTCTTTGGAGAAGCCTTCCCTCTTTCTATTCTACCACATTTGCCACTATATGAACTTGGTGGAGGAGCTTTTTCGCCTTTCTATCAATAATCTTTATTCCTACACAGATCGTCTAATTAAAAGCCATTGAGTTGACAATTCCATATAGCCAAGGAGTATAGTGGTAAAGTTTTGAATTTTGATTAGTGCCATATTTATCCTGAAATGTCTATAGAACATGATAAAGCCATACCATTTTATGTCTTTACCATGGGATATAACCATATTTGAGAAAATAGTACTCTCAAATACAATCAACGAGATAAAGGAGTTTACAGCATTAGCTAGTGATACTTATATGCATCATTATGTTGCGCTCATGACAATAATACTATGGTAGGATTTAGACATCGCCAAAAGTACCACACAAATATTTTAGTGATTAATATTTATTGACACGTGCACTACACAAATTTTTAAATATGCAAAATTTATCGCCTTCCAAAAAAAAAAGTTGAATTTAAAATTATCGTCAAAATAGTGATATCCAGATTACAATATAGTGCCTCTAAAATTGTTGCTGCTTTGGCTTCATTGTGAACCCAAATCTTATGGTATGTGCATGCATGTATTCAGGGTGGTACACTACCCATTTGTATTTTGGTTTTTGGGCAAATTTGGATTGGATCTCTTTTTGGTGTGTGCTTATTTTGGATGGTGCAGCATTTGGATATAGGCCCCATTTGCGGGTGCTTTTGCAGTATGCCCATCTTTGTCTTGTGGATTTCTATTCTGGGGCAAGATACGACTACATCAGAGCAATTGTGCTTCAATTCTCTTGCTTTTTTCCTTTTTTTGAAGGACGTCAAATTTATTCAATATCCCAAGAAAGTACATGTATAATTGCAGAGGCAAAAGCAAAATCTCAGTAGACAAAGATAATCCACTGCGTGGAGCAACCCGCCTATGCAAGAGATGATATACCCAAAAATTCCTCAAAAATCAAGCGTTTCTTCTCAAGAGGAAGTTGCGAACATAGGTACGCCTTTACCAATCTATCTTATGCCTCAAGAAGAACTTGGTCAGCAGTAATTGCTAAGCCTTTGAGGATACACCGTCGCCGCCTTTTCTAGATAGACCACATCAACCAACCTGACGATAAATGAAAAGCTTGCTGCTGCAACCTGTTTCAAGTGGAGGGATAGATAGCAAGAAGCACATGCTGGCTAATCAAGGCCACATGAAAGAGAGACAGCAAACATGACCAAAACTTGCCAGACTTCGTCGCAGGAAAAAAAATAATTAAAAAAAAAAATAACAATGCTCGAGAGTCTCAAGTTGCCGCTTATACAATGGGCAAAGTTTTGAAATACTGGGACCAAACTTATGGACTAGCACATTAACCCACAGACATCTATGAAGAAAATGCCACCACGAGGCAGAAACTTTAGGATGAAGCAATTTATCCCAAGCCCAAGACCATATTCGCTTCCACTAAGGAGGGGGGACGAAGTGCTGATATAAAGAATGCATGAGACGTTGTGCAAATAATTTGGAGACAAATCCAAATAGATATATGAGCTGGTTGGGAGGGAGTGGCTGGCAGAATATTAGCCACATCTTGCCAAATAGCTCTGTCCCATCGAGAGAGCATGAATTTAGTCTGAAAAACATCCCATGGTAGCAAGTGACTAGCCTTATACCAAGCACCAACTGTGAGAATGCCAGTAAGCCTCCAACACCGCTGAGTCAATGGATGTATTGTAGCACACATAGGCATATAATATTGAGAGGAATCCACCAGCTTGGAGCGCTTAACTGTATGCAAGCATCAGGATTGATTTGAAACAAGTCTCGAACTGTCTCCCAAAAATCAAGTACGCCCTTTAAGAAGGGGGAAGCACTGGCGAAACTTAAAAAAGAGACACCAAGAAAGAATTGCCTTAAGTGTTGGTTTCCCAAAAGAAACACATAGCCCAAGTGCTTGCATAACCAACTTCATTCCAAGTGGATGCCCACCAGGTAGCAACATATGAGCTTAGAGATAATAATTTTACTCTGTAAGGCAAAGTCCACCATACCTAGCTGACCAAGCAACCTTCACAACCTTCTCTTGCTTTGGTGCTAGCTGAAATTGCCTTTGGGTCAGTGTTGACTTTCGTGGCTATATGTTACAAATTTGCCTTCCCTTTTCTACCACATTTGCCACTATATGAACTTGGTGAAGAAGCTTTTTCACTTCTCTATCAATAATCTATCCTGAAATGTCCATAGAACATGATAAAGCCATACCACTTTACGTCTTTACCATGGAATATAACCATATTTGAGAAAATAGTACTCTCAAATACAATCGCAAAGTAAAATAAGAGTTTACAGCATTGGCTAGAGATACTTAAATGCATCTTTATGTTGCATTCCCTTTTTTTTTTTTTGAGGACGAAAGCCAAAAAGTTTATTAATCAGATAAAAAGTACAAAATTTACATGTCTCGTCTAACGGTGTAAGCACAAAAAGATGCCACAGGAGCACAAGCCTGGAGCACAATGTACTTACTCGAGAATAAGAGACTAACGAAAAGAATCAATTCGAAGATACTGAATACAGATGCATTCCATCATTTCTGATTCAAGGGAGGAACACTCGTAAGCTGTCAGTATCTTATTCTGGGCCACCGTAATAACCTGAAAGATGTGGTATCTGCGGCGCTCCCATATCGACCATAGGAGCCAACCGGAACCAAGATGGAATGCCCTTTGTTTAGCTGCAGGCCATGCGTTGGGATAAGATGCCAAGAGGATGCATCGGCAGTCCAGTGTACTATTAAACAAACCTTGTAGCCAGAACCACGCTGGTTGAACCTCAGGACAATCAAAGAGACAATGCTCAAGAGTCTCAACATCTGAAAGTTAGAACGGACATACTGCAGATATACGAGGATCATAGCGATGTCGAAAGGCATTAACCCGCAGGCACCTGTGGATAACCTGCCACCATAGTACATAGACTTTAGGGTGGAGCAACCTATCCCAAAACCATCGCCATGTACGACACAAAGTGGGCTGTAGAACCTGTAGGTGCCACCCATCTGGCAACTGGAGGGGCTATGGTGCTAAAAGAAGGCGATCTGACAAAGTGCTTGCCTTTGTGAATATTTTCATAACAGTCCAATGGCACCCTTTCAGCAACACCAACTTGCACTATAAGAGGCAAGTTTTTTGCGACCTTCTCCCATAGAGATACATCCCAACGAGAGAGAGCAGGAACTTTGCCTGAAATTCAGGCCAAGACGGTAGGCGACCCGCTTCATACCATGCTTGAATAGAGACAACACCTGCAAGAACCCATCGTCTCGGTGTAAGGGGATGAACTGATGCTGCCAATGGAGGTGCTGAGGGGTCTGGAGGCAGTGGTGCCCACCACCATGGAGTCTCTAATAGGGTGTGGATAGAGGGGCATGGCCAGAAAAGATGTTTGACTGTGTTAGCCTAAAACCTGGAATTTTAGCCTAACCTCAAAGGAATCTTAAACAGAGTGGTTAGAACCTCCAGATCACTTAGGGTGATCAATCCTTGTCATATGAAACCAGAAAATTCATTTTTGAAGTGCTAGTTTTTTCAAAATCACTAGAGTCCCTGAAACTGAAAAAACTGTCAGAGCAAAAACTGAACTTGCAGACACACCTTGAGAGATTTTGAAGATCTGATTGGTGTTATAAGTGGTCAACAAGCAGAGGAAAATGGTGGAGAAGATTTGACTTGACTTGAATAAGGGAGGGTCAAGAAAATCGAGGTCAAAGGCAGGTCAAAAAGTTGGCCAGTGCCAAAACAGAGAGCCAAATTTTGCAGATGGAGTTTGATGAGAAATTTTGGGTTGGGATCTGTGCAGACAACTTCAAAATAGCCTCTAGATCACGTGCAAAAGGTTTGAATAGCAAAAGGATGTTTTAGTTTTCCTGTAAGTAAACAAAACCTCAAGAAAAGAACAAACTCTGTGACAGTTATGAAAAGAAATCTTTTATATGTTTTCTCCTAATGTATAGGTTTCTAGGATTCCTATAAGGATGAAATACAACTATCCTCAAGAGGATATAATCTCTGAGTAAGTGTTTTGGTCTTGTTTTTGGTTTTTTCTTTTTAAAAGGGCAATGCAGAATTACAAAAAATGGATGTACAATGATGAAAACGATTTTTCAGGCAAAGACTATGCATTATAGCAATGTGGTACAGAAAGTTTGATAATGTCAACAGGGTATTACCAAAGTTTCGAAAATAATAATGCTTGAGTAATAATGCTTGAGAGCAATTCCAAGATCTGTATGAGTCTTTTCGAAAGCTTCAAAATACCAATGAAGTAATATGGAATGATTATTTAAGTTTGTAATCGAGGTGCTTCGATCTTTGAACAGTCTACAACGAACCGACTTCAATCTCGAACGAAATAGAGCTGGAATCTGAAAGCAGAGGTGAGCAAAATGATATCAAAATATTCATCGCGCCAAAATCACGAGGTATATCTCTCTAGGGCGTCCCGATTTGATCTGTAATGCTTGGTTTAAGAACCGCTCTTCTCACAAAACTAGCTCTCGGCCGAGTGATTTAAGGCCAAATTTGAGCAATTTCTCACGGATCAAGTGCCACGAGAGGGTCCCCCAAGGTCTCGGAAAAGGTTCAGGAGTTGATCTCGGGGAGAAAATTGGCGGGATTCAATCAAATTTAGGCAACTAATTGGCGGATTTAAGCAGTTCCCCTATTTCTTAGGGTTCATCGAAAATTCTTAAGGATGATATATCCCACAGTAGGAGTGGTTCGAGGCTCGTATATAAGGAAAAGTGCTGACTCAACTATTAACCGTGGCGTGCCACCTTGAGAGGGGACACCCAGCCCGTGTAAAGCCACGCCCTGCCGCCGCGGAAAAAATTGGGGGTGACACGGAACTATGCAATTAGATAGGGTAGATAGGCTAGAATAGGTTTTTATTTTTTTGGCACGCATCCCAAGAATCCAATTTTGAAGGCCTTCCCAAGGGTTTTTTCAAATTTAAAAGGCTATGTTAGCTCTTTTTTGCCAAGCTTTCCATCTAGAAGGTTTTCGTGTCAAACTGAAATATTTGAATTTTTGTCCATTTTGACCCATGGTCAATAAATATTGCAACATAGGGATGGTGAAAAGTCATGGGAAAAGATGGGAAAAAGGGTGTAAATAGGCTATACTAGGGTTTAGGAAGATGAAATGAGAATGAGAAAAGAGTTTTCTTGCCTTTGAAGTTTTTCAAGATCATTAGGGGCAATTCTCAATTGAGGGTAGGATCAATAAGGAAATGGGTAGTGAAATGATGGGAAAAGGTCTCAAAAGTGGAAAAAAATGGTGAAAGAAAGGTTATAAAAGGTTCATAGGACATAAAAAAAGGTGGATATGGAATGAAGACAAGATGGGTACCTCTCAGAAGCACTTGATTTCATCTCAGTTGTCTCTAATGCTCAAATCATACCTCATAGTGAAGATACATTTGCTCAAAGCCTAAGGGTCTTCCAAACTTTTATAAGGGTCTTCCAAACTTCAAGGCTAGAATAAGAGCACATTTCACTTCCAAGATGGCATCCTTATGTGTGTGACTTCAAACTACTAATGAAACTCAAGCAAGCTTCATAAGGTTGAGCTTTGGTAAAACAACTTGTGCTTCTTTGATAATCTTGCTATAGCCTTTGCCTGGTCTTCAAATCAAAGGAAAATGTTAAACAAATGGGAATGTGTCTAAAGGTATTTTTACCTCAAGGAAAAGATTAGGCTATAAAAAGGAGATCCCCAATGCCTTCCAAACTTGGTCAAATGTCTTCCAAACTCTAATGGGATCACAATAGCCCTGAAACTTTTCCTTAGAGGAAATATGGATGAAACAAAAAAGTTTTGATAATAGATGCTAGTCCATGTTGCTTAAAATGGGCAACATCTCCTCAAAAAAGGAAAGAATAGGCTGGTCCCCTCACCCCTAACAGATGTAAGCTTAGACCGAGGATCTTCAAATCTTTGGTGCGGTGATGTAATGATGTAGAGTAATGAAATGAGTGGTATGAGTGTGAGATGAACTACGCTATGGTGGAAATGTGGTGCAGAGCATTGTAGGGAATGAAAATAAAAGGATAGAAGGTTGAAATGGAATGTAGGGCAACTTATAGGCAGATGAAAATGGAGGAGAAAAGAATGAACCTGCATATGACAGTAAATCAAGGTTAGCATGAGTGCCAAGCAAGATGTGGAAAATTATATATGGATAGCACTCTAGAACTCCAATGGAGAAGCAAGGTCTTTATGAAGAATAGGCCAGTTTAGAAGACAGATGAAATGTTTTAACAAATGGTCCTGTCATGACAACATAGAGCCCATTAATAGGTAATAATCAAAGTCTTCATCCCTTGTGGTCACATTCCTGCAGCTAAACAGAAAAACACAATATCAAACCTCAAAGGAAATATGCTAATCAAAAGAAATATTAAAAACTCAGCTTTGAAATTATGAACTAACCTATTCTAAGCTAGAACAAATGCTTATATAGAAGTGAAGAGGCTCAAGCAGGCATGCTTTGAGGCCAATATCTTTTAAGGTGTTGAATATTAATGGGATTTGGCAATTCTAATCCTGTACCAAGATCCGCCAACCTATAAGATGAGCAGCCAAGATCTCCTAAAATCGATAGGGACCCTCCCGTGGATTTTCAAACTTTGAAAGCTTTCCTTCATCTTTAGCATTCCACTTTAAAACTAGTTCCATAGGTGCAAACTTGTCTTGTAGTTTGTGAGCAGCCTTGAAAAGTCAGCTGCACTCTTAGCCTTCTTCAACAAGTTGTAATTCTCTGCAACAAACCTTTCTTCATCTAATTTTAACAGAACTTCATACACATGCTTCAAGGCTTCGAAAACTCCAACTCCAAAATTTTGAGTGCCATCCTTAAAGAAGGTATCTCTAACTTCGACCGGAATAACACCTCTACTCCATATACTAAACCGAAAGGTGAGGCATTAGTAGCTGCTTTAGAAGTAATTCTATGAGCCCAAAGAGCATCATATAATTTCAAGTGCCAATCCCTTTGGTTTTGGCAAACCGCTTTCTCGCAAAAATACCCTTAAGCACTTTGTTAGTAGACTTCGGCTTTTGGCCATTTCCTTGAGGATAATAGGGTGAGCTTTTCACATGCTTGATCTTGAGGCTTGAAACAAGGAAATTAATAACTTCATTAATAAAAGTAGAGCCTCTATCACCAAAATTTTAAAAGGAATGCCAAACCTAGAGCAAATATTCTCATGCAAAAATCTAGCGATGGTATGGGCATTTGCTTTCCTTAAAGGTGCTTGCTCGACCACTTAGTGAATGGATCTGTAGCCACAACAATGTATTCATGTTTGGGCTGAGGATGGGGATTGATAGGGCCAACATAGTCCAATCCCCAAACTTGAAATGGACCGGGGAGACAATTCCTGTAAGAGGAGCAGGATGCAAGATTCTTTTGCCAAAGATCCGCATTGATGACAAGTCTTTATAATATCATAACAATCTTTAAATAAATGAGGCCGAAATAACCGGACCTCAATATCTTCTTGGCGCTTGGTTCACAGAAAATGACCACCACAAACACCTTTGTGATTTTCAGCAAGTACCGTGGCAGCTTCATCTTCATCAACACATCTTAAGAGTACACCATCCCTATTTACCTTGCACAAGATGTCACCAACCAAGGAGTAAGTCAAACATTTTAACTTAAACTTGTAAGCTTGGCTTTTTGAAAATTCGTAAGGTATCTCCCCGATCATCAAGGAACCTCCTTATAGGTTGTTGCCAACCTTGAGCTGGTATAGTTGACAAGTCCTGTTCATTTACAACAAGGTTAGTCATTTCTTCTTCTTGTATCAACTCCTCATGTTCAAAGTAGGCAAAGTGAGTAAGTATAAACTTCGGGTTGTTCAATACATGAATAACCTTTACCTTTAAATCATAAGATTGAAGCCTACAAGCCCACCTATGAAGTTTAGGTTTTTCTAATTTCTTACCATACAAAAAGGCATGGGGTTCTGGCACATGTAGATAGTGGCTTGGGTTGTAAAAGATGACCCTCGCTCTCGATCAAAAAGATGAGAGCGGCAAAGACTCCTTTCTATCTTAGCATACTTCTCTTCAGTTTGAGACCATTGTTTGCTTGCAAAAGCAATAGGGTGTCTATCCTGCAAAATGGCAACTCCGGCAGACCTTTTTAGTGATAGTTATGTAAACTTTAAATGGTAATGAAAGGTCCGGAGTTTTTAAAAGTGTAGAATGGCAAATAGCCTCTATGATCTGCAAAAAGCTTTTTCACACTCATCAGTCCAAACAACAGGCCTATATTTACTTTCTCGTTTACTAACTTGGCCTACTCTAGTCAACTTAGAGATAGGACTAATAAGGTGAGAGAAATTAGGCACATACACTCTTAAGAAAGAGGTCATTCCCATAAATCCCTTGACTTCTTTAATTGTCCCGGGTGTTTGAAGCTTTTTAAAGCTATGATCTTCTCTTCAGCTACTTGAAGGCCTTTAGCGTAAAACCTCATGGCCTAAGAGCTGACCTTTGGATGCCAAAAAGATGCACTTCTTTGGGTTTAGATTAACTCCGGTTTTTACAAGACAATGTAAATATCCTTGTTAGCTCGAAATATGATCACTTGTACCAGTACCTAAGCATAAATCATCAAGATAAACTCAATTGCTTTCGGAGTCATGTTTGCAAAGACAAGATCCATAGCTCTCTAAAATGTAGCGGGGGCATTCATTAAGCCAAAAGGCATCCTTTTCATTGCATAAGTTCCCCATGGAGTAATGAAGGATGTCTTTGGCTGATCTTCCTTTTGATGCTAATCTGATTAAAACCAGAGAAACCATCCAAAAATGAGTACATAGACTTGCCGACCAATTTGCATAAAAGTATTTCTTCCAAAAAGGCAAAGGGTAACAATCTTTGACAAGTAGCTTTATTTAGATCTCTATAATCCACACATATTCTTAGAGAACCATTCTTTTTAGAAATCGAACAATACAAGAAACCCAAGAAGGGTTCACAATGTCAACTATCAAACCCGACTCTGCATTTTGAATAATTCCTGCTTGATAAGATCTAAAAGTGAGGAATTAATTCTTCTCAACCTCTCGCATGACAAAGTTTAGTATCTTCACGAACTTTTATCTCAAACTCACAAATGCTCCTATCAACCCCTTTCAATTCTGAATATTCCCATGCAAAACATCCACCCAATCTTCAAAGTACTTAATCATTTTACCTTCGCAATCTTCATCATATAGATCTCCCATTTGCAAAGTCCCGGACATACCTCCTTTGTGTACTTCAAGTTCTTTGTGTGATTCCTCTTGTGCTAGGTTGATGGTCAAGATAGGATGAAACCGAGAGAGTTCATCTTCATCTAGGACATCTTCCTTGATAGCTCCCTCGAGAGATGCTCTAAGAGTGTTTTCCTCTCGCACAAAGAATCAGCCTCAAAGTTTTTAGACCTTAGAATATGATAAATTTCCCAATGATCAAAAAAAAAGTTAGCAATTCTCGAGCTTGTGTGTTCAGATCCTCCATATCTTGATGTTTTGTTTGGTATTCTCCCAAAATCTGTTTGCAAACAAGTTGTGAGTCTCCATAGATAACAATATGGGAGATATTCATGAACCTTGCTTCCCTGTAGGGGCCTGCAATGAGGGGCCCTATATTCTCACGCATTAGAAGAAATATTAGGATGAATTCTCCCTATCTTAGTCATCGGCTTAAGATCCGCATCCTTCGAATAGCGGCCAGAAGAAGCAATCCCTAATTTCTTAGACATACCTCCATCAAACCAAAGGTAGGCCTTGTTTTCTTTTGGATCGTGGAACTCTACATAAGCAAAGTTGATAACTTCTGCATTTATATCAACATCTAGACCTAAATCAGAAACTCCTAACTCTTCTTCCCGCAAAATATCCACATCTATGAATCTAATGTTAGCGTATGGGTCAGTTTGGTTTACCGGTTTAATGGAAGTTGCTCCATTTGAAATAGTGCAAATACCTTCGACCATATAGGCCTAGCATCTACTGTTTTCATCCACCTTCTTCCCAATAATAAATCATAAATGTTAGCATGATTAACATTCTCAAAGTCAACAACCACAAATGTAGCTAAGACAATGATTCCCCCAGATAATTGAGACACAATTCTCACCACTCCCTTTGGTACTACCTTAGCATTGGAAAAGGATTTTAGAACAATAGAAGTGTTGTCTTCTACTTTGAGATTCGGTGTCTTCATAACATGATAAGGCATGACATTTAGGGAGGAACCTCCATCCAACAAAACCTTATCTAAATGGGAGGTACCTATAGTAGCACTACAAATAAAAGCATCCTGATCTTCAAGCAGTGCTCTCGGGGTAAGGCTACGAGAAATGTTGTTGCAAGTTTCCTGCAGCAATTTCTTCAACATTTTGGGTATTCTTGATGAGCTTTTCCCCAGTATGATGGTGCAATCCTTAATAAAGTTAGTAAGTCTACAGAACCTTGGAGTTTTTCATAAGCAATTCAAATTCATCAAGCTCGAATCTTTCTCGCTTATACCTTTGAAATCGGGGGAGGAGCTATATCCCGAGGATTTGGCTGAAATGTTACCTTAGGAGCTACACTTGGTGGGACGTAACTTGCGATGTACCGAATGGAGCCTAGCACGTGTTTGCACAACCATAACATCTTGTTCTTCTTGTTCTTCTGCACAAGTCTCAATAAAACTAATATTGGACACTGTTTACCTTTTTCTTGCTTTGCAAGGTAATTCTTGACACTGCTGAACTTCTCTTCATGACCTATCTCTTTGCAAAAGAACAAACACAGACATTCTCTACCAAAATGGCCCCTTTTGTGGCATTTAGGACAAGATCTTGCAAAGCAATTTTCAGCCCTATGATAGGGTTTACCACGGTTTGTGCATTCGTGTATGGCGAGCTAGAAGAAGGAGCATTATTACTATTTTTTAACTCCATGAGTTGTTTGGTAACTTCTAAGAGAGCTTCGGATACCTTACTTATCTCGGATTTCATTTCAAACCACGGGGTCTAGCTCTTCAACTTTTTTGGCTTCTTCTTTTCCTTCCGAATCGCATACACAAAGCAGCATTAGCATAGTGTGACTCGTGCTTCGATTATCATGATGAGGAGGGTAGAATGGATCTCTGATTTCATCATCGTGCGGATAGCTTAGCATTTCTACTAAATCTACACCTTTACAAATGTCTTATGGATTGAATCTAGCTCACCAAACTTTTGAAGCTTTAATAACTTTCTATAAATCTTAGGCCTAGACATCGACCTCCGATAAAGGAAGCAACTGGATGCAAGGTTGGGTGGGAAACATGGTTCCTATTACACACCAAAGAAATAAGAGTTAAATCTTTCCACATCTTGTTTCACACTTTCACCAGATTTAATAGAAAAGGAATTGAGCTCAAAAAACAAGGTCCCGGGGTGAAGTAGTCTTACCAAACCTTGATGTAAACCTTTGTTCCAATTCATCCCACTTAGTACCTATTGACAATTCGAAATCCAACAAAGATCCGGCCTCATCACCTTTCATGCATTTGATAAACTCAAAGAACCTGGTACCTTTCTTCTTTCCATGCTCCTCATAATATTCTTCAAAATTCTTCAAGAAATGGTTAGCATTCATGGAAGAATCATAACAAGGGAAGAAAATGTATAGTGAGCTCAAATTGGTAAGGAGCTTGTGGAGGAAAAGGCAAAGCGTAAACATTTGTAACATTTGTGTGGAACTGTAGCCACTTTCATGCTTACCCCTACTAGATCTGGTTGACTGTTACCTCAAAGTTGCTCAAAGAAGTTCAGCAGTCTTTCTTGGTGCCATGGAGTTCAACTTCCGTGTGAAAATCTCTTAGAACCTCCAAAATGTTAGCCTAAAACCCGGAATTTTAGCCTAACCTCAAAGGAATCTTAAAAAGAGTGGTTAGAACCTCCGCATCACTTAGGGTGATCAATCCTTGTCATATGAAACCAGAAAATTCATTTTTGAAGTGCTAGTTTTTCAAAATCACTAGAGTCCCCGAAATCAAAAAAGCTGCCAGAGCAAAACTGAACTTGCGCATACACACCTTGAGAGATTTTGAAGATCTGATTGGTGTTATAAGTGGTCAACAAGCAGAGGAAAATGGTGGAGAAGATTTGACTTGACTTGAATAAGGGAGGGTCAAGAAAATCGAGGTCAAAGGCAGGTCAAAAAGTTGGCCAGTGCCAAAACAGAGAGCCAAATTTTGCAGATGGAGTTTGATGAGAAATTTTGGGTTGGGATCCGTCGCATAAACTTCAAAATAGCCTCTAGATCACGTGCAAAAGGTTTGAATAGCAAAAGGATGTTTTAGTTTTCCTGTAAGTAAACAAAACCTCAAGAAAAGAACAAACTCTGTGACAGTTATGAAAAGAAATCTTTTTATATGTTTTCTCCGAATGTATAGGTTTCTAGGATTCCTATAAGGATGAAATACAACTATCTGAAGAGGATATAATCTCTGAGTAAGTGTTTTTGGTCTTGTTTTTGGTTTTTTTCTTTTTTAAAAGGGCAATGCAGAATTACAAAAAATGGATGTACAATGATGAAAACGATTTTTCAGGCAAAGACTATGCATTATAGCAATGTGGTACGTAAAGTTTGATAATGTCAACAGTGGTATTACCAAAGTTTCAAAATAATAATGCTTGAGTAATAATGCTTGAGAGCAATTCCAAGATCCCGATGAGTCTTTTCGAAAGTGCTTCAAAAATACCAATGAAGTAATATGGAATGATTATTTAAGTTTGCAATCGAGGTGCTTCGATGCTGAACAGGTCACAACGAACCGGGACTTCAATCTCGAACAAAATAGAGCTGGAATCAAAGCAGAAAGCAGAGCAAAATGATATCAAAATATTCGGTCGCCAAAATCACAGAGGTATAGCTCGAGGGCGTCCCGATTTGATCCAGAAATGCTTGGTTTAAGAACCGTTCTTCTCACAAAACTAGCTCCTACTGAAAGTGATTTAAGGCCAAATTTGAGCAATTTCTCCACCTGGATCAAGTGCCACTGAGGGTCCCCAAGGTCTCTAAAAGGTTCGGGAGTTGATCTCGGGGGAAAATTGGCGGATTCAATCAAATTTAGGCACCTAATTGGCCGGATTTAGCGAGTTTTCCCTATTTCTTAGGGTTCATCGAAAATTCTTAAGGATGATATATCCCACAGCCTGGAGTGGTTCCGAGGCTCGTATATATAGGAAAAGTGCTTCGACTCAACTATTAACCGTAAGGTACACGCAGAGAGGGACACCCACCCGCAGGTGTCCGGCCCCCACCGGGCCGCCACGGGAAAAATTGGAGGGGGGGGGTGATCTGGAACTATGCAGAATTAGATAGGGTAGATAGGCTAGAATAGGTTTTTTATTTTTTTGGCACGCATCCCAAGAATCCAATTTTGAAAGCCTTCCCAAGGGTTTTTTTTTCAAATTTAAAAAGGCTATGTTAGCTCTTTTTTGCCAAGCTTTCCATCTAGAAGGTTTTCAGGTCAAACTGAAATATTTGAATTTTTGTCCATTTTGACCCATGGTCAATAAATATTGCAACATAGGGATGGTGAAAAAGTCATGGGAAAAGATGGGAAAAAGGGTGTAAATAGGCTATACTAGGGTTTAGGAAGATGAAATGAGAATGAGAAAAGAGTTTTCTTGCCTTTGAAGTTTTTCAAGATCATTAGGGGGCAATTCTCAATTGAGGGTAGGATCAATAAGGAAATGGGTAGTGAAATGATGGGAAAAGGTCTCAAAAGTGGAAAAAATGGTGAAAGAAAGGTTATAAAAGGTTCATAGGACATAAAAAAGGTGGATATGGAATGAAGACAAGATGGGTACCTCTGTAGCACTTGATTTCATCTCAGATTGTCTCTAATGCTCAAATCATACCTCATAGTGAAGATACATTTGCTCAAAGCCTAAGGGTCTTCCAAACTTTTATAAGGGTCTTCCAAACTTCAAGGCTAGAATAAGAGCACATTTCACTTCCAAGATGGCATCCTTATGTGTGTGACTTCAAACTACTAATGAAACTCAAGCAAGCTTCATAAGGTTGAGCTTTGGTAAAACAACTTGTGCTTCTTTGATAATCTTGCTATAGCCTTTGCCTGGTCTTCAAATCAAAGGAAAATGTTAAACAAATGGGAATGTGTCTAAAGGTATTTTACCTCAAGGAAAAGATTAGGCTATAAAAGGAGATCCCCAATGCCTTCCAAACTTGGTCAAATGTCTTCCAAACTCTAATGGGATCACAATAGCCTGAAACTTTTCCTTAGAGGAAATATGGATGAAACAAAAGTTTTTGATAATAGATGCTAGTCCATGTTGCCAGAAATGGGCAACAGACTGCCTCCCATGCTGTCAACAAGCCACACAAAAATGGAGAAGCACTTGGAAAAGGCTGCAGAGTCTGAAATAAAATCCAAGGTAGGACTGGTTTGACAGCCTTCTTGCCTAGAGTGATACAGTGACCAAGAGCTTGCCTAAGAAGGCATAAACCAGGAGAGTCATCCTCACCATTCAGGAGTCTCCAAATGAACTTTAAAATAAGAACTTTGCTCTGCAGTAAGAAGTCCATCATACCCAGACCACCTGCCCATTTTTGAAGGATGCACTTCGACCAAGCCACCTTAATCATAGCACCTTCCTTAGTACCCACCCATATAAAGTTCCGAACTATTGCAATGAGTTCACGCACTTTGATCTGTGGGGCTAGCAGTAAGGATGCCATATAAACATGGGTACTACTAAAGACTGACTTGGCCACTGTAATGCGGCCTGCAAGAGACAACTTTGCGGTGGACCACCAGAACAAGTGCTTCTCCAAACCCTTAATGATCTCCTCCCATGCAGCTCCCATAGTAATATGGATGCCAATTGGAATCCCCAACAACTTGATGGCTTGTCCATGCGCAAGTAATTTCAATGGATAATTATGAACACACGCCGGAGCCAGAGTATCCAATGTCCATAAAGCTGTACACGTCTGCCACCCCACAAGGACACCAGAAGCCAGTGAAAAAGTGTCTACGAGCAGTTTGGCAACTGCAAGATTCTCAGCATTAGCGACCAGGAAGAGAAACGTGTCGTCTACATATTGATTGCAAACCTCTTTTGTGCCATCCTCTATTGCAAGACCATGAAAAAGTCCCTTTGTTGTTGCAATGGTGAATAACTGCGACAAAGCATCTGCAACAATTGTGAAAAGAAATGGTGCTAAAGGGCATCCTGGCGAATACCACGATCGAGTGAGAAGGCATCTGATGGCTCACCATGAAATATAACAGTCGCTCGAGCAGAGACATGCAGCTTCATAATATCTGATGTGAATTGTTACCCAAATTCCAGTCTTAGCATACATCGACGCATAAATTCCCAGCCGACACTGTCATAAGCTTTTGAAAAATCAAGCTTACGGTATACAACTGAAAGGTTTTGCTTACGTGCCCATAAATTCCCTCGTAAGCAGTAACAACATTGTTCAGAATGCATCGTTTTGGAAGAAAACCTAATTGGATTGTTGAGATCGACTCTGCCAAGATGTCCTTTACCCGCAAAAGCCTTGGCAAAGATCTTATATACGGATGACAATAAGGTGATGGGCCGCCAGTCTGAAATAGTCTGAGGATCCTTGACCTTGGGGATGAGTGAGATGGCCCCTGTGTTTAGAATTCTATCCAAAGCAGTGGAGCGCCAAAAGTCACAGAAAGCATCATACACATCTGGCTCCAGCCATTCCCAATACTCCTGGAAGAATTCAGTTGGCAAACCATCCAAACCTGGGCATTTGCCTCGTTTCAATTCAAAGATTGTCGAACCTAAATCATCAGCTGTCATAGCCGCCTCTATTGACTCGCGCTGCTCATCAGAGATGATGGGGGAAATCCTAGACAAAATAGCATCTCACATTTCTGATTGAAAGGGAAGATGTTTCTCAGCGAAAAAAGTCTGGAAGTGGTTATGCAGATGTTGCTTGAGTTCAGTTGGCTCTGTTAGCACCGAACCGTCCGGCAAAAGCAATGAGGACATGGTTGATGTCATGCGACACCTCTTATCTGCACGAAAAAAGAAGCTTGTAGAACGGTCTCCATCACGACAACAAAAGTACTACAGAAATACAATACTTTAATGATTAACGTATCAATCGCCACATGCACTACACAAATTCATAAATCTGTAAAATTTATGGCCTTCCAAAAAAAAAGGGGGTTCAATCTAAAATTAATGACAAAATAGCGAGACCCAGATTAAAATATAGTGCCTCTAAAATCATCACTGCTTCGCCTTCAATGTGAAAATGGTTTTTGAGGTGACGACACCATCTTTTTTCTCTTGTGCTCTCGTGGTCTTGTGCTTCTATCCTCCATGTGCTCTTTTATCATTAACATTATTAACACAAACCATTACATTTAACACATTTAAATTAAAATCCCCCTTAAACCCCCTTTGGTTTGGGTGCATATTCACACCCAAGTTACTCCGGCAACGAGTCATCGGATGGGCATATTTGCCCTTTATTCCAAGATCTGGACCGTACATAGCGATCCTCGTTTGTGGGGTATGCATGTACAAGTTTTTGTATACTATATATTAAGGTTTACAAAATACTATAAGGTTTAAAAGAATGTACTTAATGGTGTTAATTTTGTACATGTATTATAAATATATTTTTTGGACTCTCACGCCCCTACGTAACCCCCGTGTGAATATGCACCCAAACCAAAGGGGGTTTAAGGGGGATTTTAATTTAAATGTGTTAAATGTAATGGTTTGTGTTAATAATGTTAATGGTAGTTGTGTGTTGATTGTTATATTAAAAAAATTTTGGGCCCTTCGGGCCCTAACTAAAGCAAACATAAGTAAACTTTATGGGCCTAAATATTAATTACTAAAAAGCATAATCATATCAAGACAGACAAATTATTTCCATTGCAAACAACTATTGAGTACATTTTATTATATTCATTATCTGTAATCTCAATATTGTAATACAAAAATCATGTAAACTATTGGCCATTGCATGCATTAAGAGCAATGCATGGTCTTTGCCCATTGCATGCAACATTAATAGCTTGTCATATCCGCACAAGCTAGCTTATTCAATGTCTCAATATTGGGAACACAAAATTATGTGTACAGAGGAGCAAATGCAATGCACCATTCACTCGATCATTTTAGAAATACATTGCACTAGTTTTGCATAAGGAATAAAAAAGTACAACTAGAGATTCTTACTTAAGGTGGGAGCATAGAGCATAATGTTATCTCAATTTTCTGCATTGCATACCAAGGGCAGCTCAAATATACTAAAAAATACACTGTTATAAAGTGTGTAAAGCTTGAAGAGAATCATGAATCCAGAAGTCTTTAACATGCAACAAATAACTACTTACCCTGAATCTGGAGTAGGAAATTTTGAAGTATTGACAGGGCATCTAAAAACCATGCAACAACAATTTATAAGAGGAGTCTTTGGTAGAATCTTGGAAGCCCAAAATCCAGTAGGAGCTCTGTCATATAGCACCAACATCAGACATATTATGTTTGCTGGAATAGATGATGTGCTGCTTGAAGGTTCTCATGTTTATAAGCTATCATAGCATTAAATGAAATGTCCTTTTGAGGCATTTGCTGAAAAAGTTTATGTGCCTCATCCATGTGTCCAGATTCAGCATGGGCTGTGATGACGATACTCCAAGACACAGCATTTGGTTTAGGCATCTCTTTGAAGAGCTTCAATGCATCTGTCAGCTGGCTACAGCGAGCATAAGCTCCAATAACAATATTCCATGAAGAGGCATCATGCAGAGGCATTTCATGGATCAATGTTAATGCCTTCCTAAGCTGTCATAACGAAGATAAGCTGATAGCATAGAGTTCCAAGAAACCACATCTGGATTGGGCAATAGTTAAAATAACTTCACTGCTTCTTCCACTTTGCCAGCTTCACTATAGACCCACATCATAATATTCCACGAGGAAATATTCCTCTCATGCAAATGATCAAACACATTCCTTGCGTCCTTCACAGCACCACATTTACAACTAACATCCTGCAACAGTATGAGGCAGAATACATGTTCTGCTTCAACAGATGAAAAGTTAGAGCATCGCAAATAAAACCTTCACAGCATCATAAATTCACGAATCTGCTTCAATCCACGAATTTGGCGCGCTTTGCTTGGAGTTTTTACCTTAAATACAAGGAGACGGATAACAAGTTTTGCAAGTCAGGCCCTGGTAGCATCACAAATCCGGTTATTCGGACTGCTTCAATCCACGAATGCTCATGCCTGGCATTGAGTCCTTGCCCTAAACCCTTCAATATAAGAGACTTTAATCCAAAAACAAGCAATTCGAATGCAAAACAAAGAGTTTGGAGCTATGAACATTGAACAAAACAGGCTAAGTTATGAAATATTGATATGGAAGAAAAAACTAAGTACCTGATGAAATCCAGGCTCCTTGGTAAGTGGAACTCCTAGCTCTGATATGCAAGCTTGCATCCGATCATCACTGCCAAACAAGTAAGGGTATCTATGCAAACAAGAATTCTGCATTTTTTCCAGAGCCATTGCAAGAGGATAACTGATAGGCTCCAAAAATTACCCCGGATCCAACGGCAGAAAGAACGTCCACATGGCATTCGATACTGCTACAATTGACTGTTAGCCTATATGGGAAGCTTCGGAAGGAAAGGGTCTCAAAGGAACCTAGGGAAAGAGAGTCCGGCAGCTCCTTTTCTTCCTCCTCCGCTGCCCCGAAGTAAAAATTAAAGCATGTTACCTCTTGCCGCATCTGCACTCCGGATGGGCCGTTGATCAAGCAATCTTAGCAGAAGAGGAACGCGCCGTAGTAATCCGTTTTGGCCACGATTGGGACGAAACTCCGCCTCCACCATATGCCTTATTGTAAGAAAAATGCAAGTTCTCGGTATGGCTTTCAGAATTAGATCCAATGTAGTAGAGCTTCCGGAACCCTAATATTAACCACAAACCTGATATTAACTTAAGATTTGAAACCTAAACTAAAAAACCATGCAAACAATAAAAGCCCCACAACCACACGATTTTCCCTCTTCTTTAAAATCAATGGCTAACAAATGGGTGCACTCTAGAAATACCGTTTAGTATGTCCACATGAATACGCCCATGAAATCATATGAAAACCATGTCAAAAAGCGTATAAAATCACAAAAAAAATCCCCTGTTATAATGCTACATATTTAGGTTCAATGCGGCAAGTTCATATCCCTCATTGCTTGATAGATTTTGCTCCTTATTTCCTATGTTTTTGTTGACTAGCATAAAATTATATGTCTTAATGAACAAGGTAAAATAAAGATAATCAATTAACTTCTATTTCATAAATTTTGTTCTAATTATTCTACTACTATATGGCCCTAGCTACTTCTCAAAGTTAGATTTTATTTTTAATTATTGCTCTGGAATATAGAAGCATCTTCTTAATTTTTTTAGCTTAGACATAATTGAATTGAATTGAATTGACTTGACTTTTATATGGCGACTAAAAGATCTATGGAACCTATAAAAAATAGCACAACAAGCCCATTACTGTGTAGGACTTAAATTAACACCCCTCCCCCCCCCGGAAGGGTTTCCGAGGGAATGACCTTAAGAATAGTAGAGTCGCTAAGGAACTATATGTATCAATGTGGGATGTAGGATTTATCTCATCTGCTTATTAAGAACCTTCAAAATAGAGGATGATAATGCTATTACTGCAGGTGTCTGCAAGAGCAAATACAATGGCTGATTCGGTGTAACCATGTCAACATGTCGTGCTCGAATAGCCGCAAACACCAGAAAAATATGAAGAATGTGCCATGCAAAAAAAAAAAAATAGAAATGTGTCGAATGACACGTAAAATTTTAAAAAGTGCGTAAATAGAAAAACTTTATATAATTTAAATTTTCCACAGTGGTTCTAATTTGAATTTCCCACTGTGGTTTCATTCCATCTCTATTGGTGGTCTCTATGGACATCAAAATTCCATCCATCCATCCATTCAGCTGTGGGTTTGGAGTCTAATTTCTCCACCACTCTCTCTATCCCTTCAGTCTATTTTATTCTCTCTCACAAAGAGATAGAGAGAAAATTAAATTGAATGTTGTTTTATCGTCAATAGATACAAAAAGCCTATGGGGCCCAAACAAAGAACACAAACAACCCTCGCCTTGAAGGGTTTTCGATGGAAAAAGGTTAGTAGTAATAAGCTCACTGATAAACTATACATTTATACATATTAGTGTAGTGATAAAGGACATGATTGTCTTCGCAAGTCTTGTTTTCTCTTGGATATATGATGCCAGTGGCCCCACTGAAGGCATCTGCAATATCACATGTAGCCGTTGGTTAGGTGTAACTAACCTGGCATATCATGCCCGAGTAAATGCAAATGTTGGGTTATTCTGAAGAGTGTGGGATTTATCTTCAACAACTTCCACTTAGCAATATATAGCAGAACATAGTGGAATAGAATAGAATAGAATTGAATGGAATTGTATTATATTTATTGTCCATAGAGACGAAATGGCCTATGGGATCCAAACAAAGAACGACTGGTCTATTGCTCTCCAAGGTTAAAAGCCTCGATCCAAAGGGTTTTCGGTGGAAACAAGCTTAGTAATAATAGGTTTACAAACGAACTATACATTTGTGCATGCTGTATGGTGGTCAAGGGCATAATTGAGCCCATGTCCAATATCTCTTGAATGCAAGATGTCAGTGCTCCCACCATAGGCATGTTCATCATCATATGCTGCGATTAGTTACGTATATCGAATCCCCATATCATGTCCTGATGGGTAAATGCTTGGCAATGCTAAGGAGTGTGGATCTCATCCTCAATAACTCCTAGTTGACAGCATTGGCAGACCCTTTGTTCTTGCTCTTCTGGAACCCATCTGCCTGTACGAATTCCGAGATGGTATGCTCGTGTGCAAATGGGGGCAATTGCTCTATGCCTTTTTTCATGAGCAAATGTGCTAGCATGTACCTCTGTGGCCCCCTGCTAAGCATAGGATTAATCTGGTTTTTGTAGTACAATGTTTTTACCAACTCTAGAGTATTGTTATCTCAAAGCTTACTTTGAAAACATGTGTCTAAATATTGTTTCAGGCAATTGTGATCCTCATTGCTATGCACTTGTATGCACCCTTATTCCTGTACATTCCATCTGGAGAATCAGATGGCTCGTTTTTCCTTCCAACAAGGTTTAAGGCGTGTGGACTCATGACAATGTTGTAGGCGATGTTTGTAAGGCGTGAATTTCCCATGCTTAACATTTTTTGATGCTAGCTCTTTGAAGCGGCAGAAAGCCTATCTCTTGCAGAAGAATTTGGTAAAGCATCGTGGATTTGACTAAAGGACGTGCATTAGAAATGCTTTCTGTAACTGTTCCAAGTCATCCCAAGTAGCAAGTGATATTACGGGTCCACATGCTTCCACTCCATAGAGAAGCACTGACTCCACCATCAACCTGAAAAAATGCAATTGGTGTGTCCAGTTATAAAGCTCTGCTCTGTGACAATTGTTCTACATTGTAAGCCTTTCAGGTGTCGTCACTTGCTGCAACAATACAAGTACCCCAATATGTTATGCTGAACTCCACTCCGAGGTACTTGTATGTTTGCACTACCTCCCCATCTTGACCTTGTTAAATGAAGCGAGGCTGCCATTGTTGCCTTGAGGGTAACACCAAGAGCATTTCAGTTTTAGCCAGTTCAAAGCATATTCCAGTTGCTTGTCAGAAAGTACTCAAGGGATCTAGATACTGTTGCATACTCGTTGGCATATAGACTAGGAGGTCCACGTCATTTGCATGTATTAGCTGACGATTGATATGGTGAGCTCTCCCACCTCCATGATGCGTAAGGCAATCCTCAATCTGATCAATGTAGAACCCAAATAGCATGGGAGATAATAGGCATCCCTGCCGAACTCCCATATTGCTATTGACAATCCTGCATGAGGGTGGCATTCATGTTGAGCAAGATTCTTATAGCCTAGCCAGTAAATTGCATTTTGGATTTCTTGTAGAATATCTTGTCATTTATTTGTGATGGCTTCTATATCAACGTGCACAAGGTGAAAATGTGGTCGATGATGGTGTTTTGGCCAGAAACCTGCTTATATAAGTGTACCATTGTTTCCTTTGTCCATGACGTCAATTTTTTCTCAAATACATCGGCCAATATTTTTGTCAATAACGAGTTGGCCATGATTGTGTGGTAGTTGGCAGAGTAGTGCAGATCTCCTGCTTTATATGTTGGGACCACTCTGTTGACGGTCTATTGTGAGGAAAAGCCTTCTAGAATGGCCCTGTAGAACAGATTGGTAAGCAGAGGAACAATTTGTGGTCCAATCCACGTTAACAGTAATGCCTGCATGCCATCTCAATCTGCAACCTTGCCATTTGCGAGCGGCTAAGCTTTGAGTGACATTTACCTCTATTATAACTATTGCTGGGTCTATCTGTATTGGCACTTCACTATGATTCCCATTAGGATAATACAGCTACATCAGGTATTGCTCCACTGGTCTTGAGAAACGTTTCCAGTTGGTTGTGTCTTTAGGAGCACTTCTCTCCAAAATGTCTTGGGGTGTCGATGAAAGAGATAGGACATTTACCGTTGGTGCTCTGTTATATACTGTATTTTCTTATCTCTCAGGAAAGCTATGTACTA
The DNA here is from genome assembly GCA_021234155.1 of Isoetes taiwanensis. Taxonomy (NCBI): domain Eukaryota; kingdom Viridiplantae; phylum Streptophyta; class Lycopodiopsida; order Isoetales; family Isoetaceae; genus Isoetes; species Isoetes taiwanensis. The sequence continues at coordinate 10,808,960 of JAJEKV010000029.1, read as the reverse complement.
TTTGATTGCCTGCAGTTGAAGAGTTGGGTCAGTTACCAGCCTGGGCTGGCGTTTAAGTTTCTTACACTGAGCATCAAACCTCCTATTTTGAGGGAAGCCCATCAAGGACGAAGGCTTAGTCTACCTTAGAAATGGAGGGTTCGTGATGTTAATCCACCTCCTCATTTCTATTGATCATTCACACCTGCAGAGGCCTGATAAGATGCAAATATTGTTCGGCCAGAAGAACATAGTCCACAACACTGGACCCCCCTCCCTAACCCTCATGTCGACAAGTGTAGCAGGAGGAGGATGGCCATCATGTGAGGCCATTGAAAGATGTGGCACATCTGAAGCAACTGTTTTTCAAATCTCATGACAGGATGACTTCCATCAGGAGATGTCCATGGCCAAAGGTCCTCTCCTGTCTAGACTTTCAATATATCATTAACCAGTGGGCTGAACTTCGTTAGCTGCAAAGTGCATGTGCATGTGTTGAAATCTCCAATATGCATGGCATGTCCCAGCTACTGAATGCCATCATGTAGATTGACATATGGGTCCAGCCAATTTAAGAGGCTTTTTGCACTGGCTCTGCATCCTTATCCACGATTGTTTGTTTGCTCTGTGCAAGGATACTGAAGATGCTAGTATTGCTTTGTAATAGCAGGTAATTTCTCGTTTTCCTGTGTAATCCTTGAAGAATGAATAGTGTTGGTAGCATATAAGATCTACTGTCCTTCGGTCAGCATCTTTATATGTTTCTACGAGGAAAATGAAGTTCCTCAGGCTATGGAGTTTAGATTGTCCCCCTTCTGCCATAGAAAGCCCAAACAAATCCAGAAGACCATACACAAACACAATCTCTGATGGAAGCATTGACATGCACAGTTGCAACACCAATATTCCAAATATTTGCAGTAGCAGCAGCCATAGGAGCAGCAGCAACACTAACAACAGCAATGGAGAAGCAACAACAGTAGCAAGAGCAACATTAGGAGCACCCTGAGGGGCTATAGTAACCGCGTGCAGCACTTGCGTCTCCAGCAATTGGTGCCTCATTAGACAATCCACCTATTCTATTATCACAACGTCTGTTACAGAGTATGGGCAGGAGGGCGAAAGATCCTCAAGTATCCTGAACCAGAGCAATGGTATGCCCCTCACACGAGCAAGTTCCTGATGGCGTGACTTCTGCTGCAGAGGTGTGAGGTCATAATTGATATACATGTAGGTGCCTCTTATTTTTGCTCCTTGACGAAGAATGGCACCTCTGACTACTGAATCTGCCACTACATATTTATCAACACATGGGTAGCCGTGGAACTGAATGCCAAGACGAGATGCCATGACAATGTTCACAAGAACATGGAAGCTTATCTTGTAGAGTACCATTCCATTGTCTAGATCTTCTCCTTGAGATACTCATGTGCCTCCTCAAGAAGGTCTCTGACCACCACATTATGGCACCTGCATCTCAGCTCATGTTGTTGCTAGAGAGCTTGCCTAATGTTTCTCGTGCAAAATTTGCTTTCTCGTACAAAACTTGTCATGGAGAGGCTATTGGATACTGATAGCCGTGTTAGTAAATGGACTCGTGTTATGCGTTCCCTGATTTTTTCCTCAAAAGTGTGCTTGAGCTTTGGCCACATACCCAACTGTCTTGATGTTGTGATCAAATTGGCCCAAAGTCTAGCAATCTTTTATCTGGCCTAAATGCATTCTGAATGTGCAAGTCATGCAGTCTGCAAGCCATCATCGAGTTGTTGCATGTATAATTCGATGTCGAAAATGTGTTGCTTCATAAGATCCACATGTCTATCAATAATACGACAGCTGAGGATTCTATTTGTTCGGTGAGGTATGCGAGCTTAGCTGGAATGCCCTCAACAGTTGCTCGCATGTGTTTCAATGGCATCTGCCTTGGCCCTTGCTTGGGGGATCCACCTCCTTTACACAGGATATGCCACCTGCGTGCATAGGGTAGCCAAAGAACCCCTAGTATACGTTTCTAATAGGCAAATTTGACTCCTTTCTGTATAGTTTTATAATTAGAACTAGAACAACATCCAAAAACCCCTTTGACCTCTAGTATACATAGGAAAGGGGTCAAAAAACCACGCCCTGCCATTAATGCATGTGGCTTTGACAAGTTCCATAGGGTGAAACCCCCCTGGGCCCTTGCTGCCTTCCTTAATGGAAGTCTGTCAATCTTGCCGCCGTGGTCAATTCTGTGGAGTGTGATTGTGGTTATGGCCTCTATTAGCATAAATCTGACTGCCATTATTGGAAGGACCATGCAATATATGGACATGTCCATGGGGGTTGTGGCAAGAGTTGGGGATGAGATGTCCATGCGAGTGGGCTTGAAAGGAGGTGTAATAGCAAGTGCAGTTAATGGGAAGAGGTCAACAAAATTGCAGGAGCATAGATGATGCGGCTAGGGTTCAACCCTGTAGATGGGAAGTTCTTTTGCTTTCGCATGAATTCTTTTAAGATGGGGTTGAAATGGATCTCGAACTATTCAGGCAATTTTCTATTCTTGTTCAAGGGTCACAAACTCCAGTCAGAGTGTGCAAAATATATGTGCAAAGAAATATAGGTGCCAAATATATTTATATGAGTATGGAGTTATTTATATAGTAGTGTGTTAGAGCGCACCAAATATATGTGCAATTTATATAATAGTGTGTTAGAGGGCACCAAATATATGTGCAAAGACATCGACCTTATTTGTATAATAGCGTGTTTTTAAATATGCATAAAAATATAGGTGACAAATATATTTAGAAATCAACTAACGGTGTATATATGCAACGATATATATGTGCATAAAAATTTAGGTGCCATTTCCTTTTTTTTTTTTTTTTTTTTTTTTTTTTTGCAGAAGTAACCAACGACATGAGTATGGAGTTATACATAGAAATATAGGTGCCAAATATATTCAGAAATCAATTAACGATATGAATGTGGAGTTATTTACATAATAGTGTATTTTAAATATATCCCCCATATGATGTTTCTTTATTTCTTTATTTGATATTCCTTATGCAAAAAAAAGTTTAATTATGGAGTTATTTATATAATATTGTATTTTAAATATGTCCCCATATGATATTCCTTCATTTTAAGTGTCCTTTGATGTTCCTTATGCAAAGAGAGGTCCAATAATATTTTCAGACGGTAAAAATATGAATGAAGTTATCTATATAGAGAAACATAATGCTATACGTGTGATTGCAATAAGAGGGAATAAAAGAATATCCAGCCAAAAGAATTATATATTCGTAGATAATAGTATATTCTAATACATAGAAATATACGTGCCAAATAAATTTAGAAATCAACCAATAGTATGAGTATGGAGTTAGTTTTAAAATAGTGTGTTCTAAATATGTCCCAATATGATATTTCTTTATTTTAAGTATTTTTTGATGTTTCTTATGCAAAAAAAGTCCAATTATGGAGTTATTTATATAATAGTGTGTTTTAAATATGTCCCCATGTGATATTTCTTCATTTTAAGCCTTCTTTGATGTTCCTTATGCAAAGGGAATCCAATAATATTTTCAAAACTAAAAAATGCAAATGTTGTTTGTTATCGTTCCCATTCTGATTTTTGGGTTTATGTTCTCGTTCCATTCTAATTTTGGGTAGCTATGGTTTTAGACGTTGTTAACATGAAAACAACTTAGACATTATTGCAATTGGAAGCCTTAGATCGCATATGCAAGTTGTATTAGTGGAGAACTTTTTTTTTTTTTTTGAAGAACTGTGTCATCAATAAATTAAAAGAATGGTAATGTTACAAAGCAAGTGAGGAGGAAAGAGAACTGCCCCAAAGAGACAGTGATACCTCGACACTCCACAACAAACCCACAGAAAAACTGCAACTCTACTGCTGTACAAACCGACCATCACCATCTACAACACCCAAGAAGTCCCGCCAAATGGCAAACTTCCGCTCTACTACTCCTGAATACCCTGTAAAGCTTTGAAATAGCTTGTACTGAAGTCGAGGAATCGAGAGAGGTCAGGCAGCCAATCCCCCGAAAGATCCACAACCGCCGCTTCCCGCCAGCCACACACCAACAAGCCATGCACAAATGCAGGCTTGCTGCCGCGACGAGCACAAGCATACATGAAGCGAAAGAATCACGGCTAGTCAATCTCACTGAAAGAGCCCCTAACCCAATCCCGAGGCAGCACGCAAAGTGAGGGCTATAAAAACTAGACAATGCTCCACCGGTCTCACGATGAAGGCCACAACAAGGGGCGAGAGGGGCTCACACCGGCCCCTAAACCGACTCACAAGGGCATTCACCCTGACGGTGGCACCACCACGGCCACGCACCCTAACCTTCTATGGGGAAGTGAGCTCCATGTCCACGCCCAAACCGAGCCATCAAGAACCCGGAAGCCGCAGAGACCAAGGGGGCAAAGTGTCATGGATAGCCAAAGACCGGTAAGAAGACCGCACAAAGCAAGAAGACACAACATCCTGGATGAACCCTCCAAACCTGCACCACCACATCATCCCTCCCACGCGTGTTCCCGGATAGCCCTGGCCATCGCCCAGCGGTAAGCGAGCTCAAAAGAACTCCCAAGGCTAGCTGATGTGACGCCCCTGCTAAACATACGCCCCCGTACCTCAGCAGAAATCCCGTCCCGCCAACAACCGCATGGCCCTCCAGATCCTATCCCAAGACTCTGGAACCTCCCCGTAGTGCGGGGAAGGGGACACGAAGGTGTCTTCGCGCCCTTCCCTATGGGCTCCTATCACAAATGAAGCATAAACGCGTCGAGAACTAGCAATACAATACAATATGCTACCTCGAGGGTAGCTCAACCGCATATCCACGGATGCAAAGAACATAATCATATACCATAAAACATGAGAGCTCCTACCCGTGGCTCGGCGACACATAGGGTAGTCGGTTGACCGAGTAGGCCTCAAGATAGAGCGCAACCGAAGTCATAACAATGGCTGGGCCGGCATAAGACAATGGCTAGGGTTGACCACTCCATCCGCCCCTCCTCAGCATACTTTGCGGATGAGCTAGATCAAGCCGCGGGCATGACTCTAACCTTCCTACACAATCCCATGGCATCACCCATCGGGACTACTCCTGTGTTGCATCTCCCTCGTCCCATGAGGTAGGAAGGGTTGCATCTCCCCTTCCCGGGGTCTAGAGGCTCCACTTGGCTGCCAGAGAATCATTGGCAACACACGTCATGCACCTCTGAACCCCCCAAAACAAGAGCCAAGCCGACACTTGCAACTCTTGAGAGCGGGGCCACCACCATTGCCGTGAGGTGTCGGACCCATGCTCGGCCCACACGAAGTGGCCGGACCATTTAAGCCCTAGCCCACTATGGGATCCCCCTCAAGCCCCCACTCGGCGGGGATCCACCCTTCATCTTGCCTCTAGCCCGTTATGTGGTGCTGAGTCACATCATAGCCTCCATAGCCCGACGCATATAATAGGAACTAAGGGATCTACACTAGGAGCATACTACATACGGCCCTAGGTCTCTACCCCCCTTCCCAATACAAGAGGAGCAACATGATCAACCAATATCACATACATCACATCATGATCAATATCAACATCATATGAACATCTTAACCTAATCATACCTAGCTAACTAACAGTTATGGTTCCTTGATTAGGGTTCAAGATGTTCAACAAAGGATCTAGGGTGGCTCTACTCTAGACACGAATCACTAACCCATCTGGAGTGCTAACTTCCAGATGAACTAACATGAACTCTACTCAACCTACCTCCTCCAGAAGCGCTTCCTCCCATTCCTGGCGTCTCCATGCTCCTAGACGGGGTTTGAAGGCTTGCTCCCTCTACGATCATACACACCTTCCAGGGGCTGCTGCTCCAGGCTAGGCTATGATGAACGGTGCTCGAAACGGGTTTTCGGGCACGTGGATGAGAGTTCAGGTGCTAGGTCAGGGAAAAGGGTCTAGGGTTAGGGTTAGAGCTCATATAGGTGTGGGTCCACGTGGGATGCCACGTGGCACCACTAAAATAAGGTCGTGTGTAAGGCCATGTGGAAATGGGCCTTATCCTAAGGTTATCTAAGTTAACAATTAACTTAGATGTGCACCCCTTGCCACTTATCCGAGGCATACAAGGCTACCTAGGTAGACTTGTATGGTGACGGATCCAGGAATATACGTATTTATGGCGTATATTCCCTTGGAACATCACATTCTCCCCCCATTAGGACAATGCTGTCCTCAGCATTGCGCTAAGGTGATGAGCCTATCTATCCTGCAAAACAACATGAGATCATACACTTAAGTTTAATTTAAACGATCAACTTCCTATTAAAGTTAAATGTCAAAATTTAGGCTATATTTGTACTTATACAAAATTATATAGCCTTAACAAGGTTACTTCCTACAATAATTCAAAACATTATTATAAGAGTTATTAGGGTTCATAATCTAAATTATGGTTCCCCCATCTTCTCGTAATGCGCCCCACCTCGAAGCTCCTTCTCACTTGCCTGCACATGGAGCACATTACGTTAGTTTAATTAATAAGTTTGTGGTTTTAGGGGACCACCCCCCTTACCAATACCTTGCACTCGATCATGGCCCTTTCGGATTTGAGCTTAAGGACCATTTAAGATGATCCCATCGTCGCCCATGATCAAGTGCTACCTTGTACTCGGTTACCCGGTTCCGAGTACCCCTAGTGCATCATGCCCCAAGGGTTTTAAGCTAGGGAACGTCTCACGATCTCATCATCGCACATGATCACTTTGACCTTCACCATGACCCCCCTATGGTCAGGTGTGCGAACCCCACATCGTGGCATAGAGAGCATCCGACCGATGTCCCATCATCGCGCACCCTGCCTTTCCTCTCTCTCTCGCATGACCCTATTGGTCATGCGCACCTCTTGGTGCATGTTGGCCTAGAAAACGCCTTAAAGGCTTATCTCATCATCGCCCACATGTTCCAAGATTCTGGCCTATGTATTCCACTAGCTAGAATACATCTGCCAGAACTAGAGGCTAACTAAGAAACATACTAAGCTAACCTCCTGGCAAGTCGGGGTCGACCAAGTCGGAGACGACTCGCCCATCAAACTCCTTCATAAATTCTGGGTATTGCTTCTCCAAATCTTGCTTCAATACCCATGTTGTGTCTTCCACGGGCAAGTGCTTCCACTTGACCAAATACTGGAGGAACTGAGACCTCCTAGTCTTCTTGAATGACTTATCAGGAAGTAACTCAGGCACAATTTCAACTTGCTCCTCCGTCATTTCCAACAAGGTTGGAGTATCCAAAACCTCCTCAGGGTTAGGATTGTACCCGTGGAAAACCTTGTGAACCTTGAGATGGGCGGGAAGATCCAACTTGTAGGCTTGGGAGCCCACCCTTTCCAAAATCTTGAATGAACCAGCCCATCTAGGGGCAAGCTTCTTGCAACTCCCAATCCGAAGCTTAGCTTGCTTAACCTTGATCTTCAACCACACGCTATCGCCTACTTTGAACTCCCTTACGGTCCCTGCCAGGCTTGTCGGGCTACACTCTTACGCGACTTCTTGCGCTAGGAGGTAACCCCTCACTTCTTCCACCAACCGCCGCATATCTCCTAGCATCTCTGGACACTTCAACCTTGACACGGGATTGTGCCAAGTGTCCTGGGAGTTAATCGGTACCCGTAATTTACCATGAAAGGAGACATCCGAGATGACTCTTGTTTGGCACTATTGTAGGCGAATTCCACCAAGTGGATATACTCATCCCACTTGACCGCTTATTCCACACAAAGCTTCTAAGCATATCTTCAATGATTCGATTCGGTCCTCCCGGCCCAACCATCCTGTTTGGGGATGATAAGCTTTGTGCTCATGGAGAGCTTCGTCTCGAATGGTCTTAAGAGGTCCCACCAAAAGCACTCATAAACTTGGAATCTCTATCGATATTATCTCCCGAGGCATGCCATGGAGCCTAAAAAATCTCCTTCACAAATAGCTTGCCAAGATCTGTCGTGGCTCAGTTTCTACAAGGCACAAAATGTGCCATCTTAGATAATTTGTCTACTACGACCATCAATGCATCCTTGCCTCGAAGGTGTCTTGGGAAGTCCCTTGTGATAAAATCCATACTTTACCACTTCCCCACTTTATTCGGCACCTTAGAGGTTCCAAGGCTCACGGAATTGCCGCTTCGCTTTGGTTTGCCGACACAACCGGCACTCAACGAATATATCTTGCTATCTCTGCTTCTTCATTCCCGGCCGAAGTAGCTACTTGAATCTTGAAGTAGGTCTTCATAAAACCTCGCATGCCCCTTATTGGGGTGTTGTGTGTGTCATGAAGGATTAGCTTCCTTATACCTGACGATTCGGGCACACACAACTTATCTTTATGGTACAACAAGTTGCCTTCCTTCTTATAATGCTTGAAGGCTTCTCGTTCCTTATCTGTTCTTGCCCCCTGGAGAGGCTTTCCCATACCTCCTTGAAATCACCATCAGATGGTAATGTCTCCTCAATTTTCTTGCCATACCCACTCGAAAGAGTTGATATAGCATTACTGTGTTCTTGTCTCAAGAGGTCTTCTAGAAAGAGCATCGGCGACCACATTCAACTTACCTGGCTTATAAGCAATCTCGAAGTCATACTCTTCTAGGAATTCCATCCACCTCCTTTGCCTTAGATTAAGGAGTGGTTGGGTAAAGATGTATTGGAGGCTCTGGTGATCAGTATCTAATTGAAACTTCCTCCCAAGCAAATAATGCCTCCAAATACGAAGAGCTCTGACAATAGCTAGAAGTTCCTGATCATGGGTTGGATAGCGCTGCTCGGTGTCGGTCAACTTCTTGGAATCATAAGCTATTACTCTTCCTTCTTGTATAAGGACTCCACCTGTCGCTATCTTACTTGCATCTGTTGCTACTATCTTGTCCTTGTCTGGATCTGGCAGAACTAGCACTGGTGCTGTTGTTAAGGCCTCCTTAAGCTTTTCAAATGAAGCTTGAACATTTTCTACCCAATGTGCTCTCCAATCTTTCACCTTAACACTCTTGGTGAGGTCCGTCAAAGGGGACGCCCACTTAGCGAAGTCCTTCATGAACTTTCTGTAATAACCTGCCAGAAGAGGTAAATGGAGGAAAGCTCAAAAGGAGAGATGTGGTCGCGAGCTCAAGCCGGAACTGCCGCCTAGATAGGGAAGGTTTTTTTTCCTTTCTCCTTTCGAACTGTACCTTTCGGCCTTGGTCTCGGATTGGTGCTGTCGGTCCCCTTGTAGAAGGGGACACTAGATCCGGCCGGAGTGCTGCCCCTTCTTTTCTATTGAAAAAGCTACCTTTTTGACCAGGACTTCTTATGATTGCATGAAGGATTTGGAAGGATTGCGGCTCTGTGCTTCTGCAGCTATGGCAGTAGTTGCCTTTATAATCCCATGATTTGCAGCTTTTCCACAGTCTAATCCATTCTAACTCTATCTCCTCCTTCATATCTATTCTTACCGTTTGCTCTTAGTCTGTTTTCTTTTCTCATGCTCCAGCTTCTCTTTCTAGTTTCCACAATGCTTGCTTCTGATGGGCATCCCTCTTCCACTGCACGTTGTTGCTTCTGAATCCAGCTCTTCAGTAGCACCCCCAGACTCCCCTGCTTCTGAAAACTCGAAGTATTTTGCTATATTTTATACCACTGATCAAATCTGCTGTGGTTGGTTGGAAGGCTCCACTGTGGATCTGTGGGCCTTTTTGGTCGACGAATCTATTTTCCCTGATATATTCTTCATTGGCGAGCAGTCTGGGCCAACCACCGACCCAATAGCATCCTCCATTGAGCTTAAAATTGCATACCTCGGTTCTGATCGTCCTCCAAAGGCCACGTTCTCCATCTACTCAGATCAACTTTCTGATTTTGTCTCTCTGGAACTATATAGGACGGTCTAATGCTGGCTCTAAATGGAGTTCTTGCTTTTCTCTTCTGATTCCAGTCCCCAGATATCAGAGGCTTTTCTCCCACCATCTCCCCTACCATCTCCCCATCCTATTTCTTCATCCTCTTCATCTTCTCAAGGGTTCCCATCCCCTAGAGACGCCCTTTTTATTGTTAGATCTGCATTTCTGGTTAACACAGATTTCATTTGGTGGGGCTTTGTCCAAGGCCCGGTGGATCAGCTGTGGGCGACTATCATTGATAGTAGACATATCTATCAAGATCAATTTAATTGCACAGGCGGTTTAGCCGTTGTTGGGGATCCTTTCTTGGTCAGGAGACAAGTTAGGCAGCTCGTCTTTGGAAATCAGGCCACTGAGCTCACACAGTCTCTTCTTGTGACCTGCACTTGGCATGATAGCCTCTATTGGCTTGAACTCTATGGATAAAGTCCAGCCCATATCACTGGACATGGAAGACAACACCTCGCTCTCTCTTCGTATCCCTGAGGTGGCGAATAGGATTCGCCACCTTGATAAACTTGGCCTTATTGCCAAAATCATAAGGGGGAATCCCACCATGGCAGAAGTTAAAAAGACCCTGGAGCGGATGTCCAGGGGCCGAAGTTTGCCCAGGCTGCAGGCTTTAGGTAACCACTACTTTCTGGTTACCTTTCAGAGCGAAAGGGAAGCTGATCTGATCTTCAGGAGAGGTGTAGTTACGTGTCTCCATGGCCAGATTCTGTTTCAGCGCTGGAGGCCCAAGTTTAATGCTCAAAATCCTGATGCTCTTTTTTTTCCAGTTTGGCTATCTTTATCTAACCTTGGCTCTGAATTTTGGACTGAAAAGGCCCTTAAAATTATAGCCTCTGATCTTGGCGAGTTTGTTTGTATGGGTGGCTGCCCCAACGAGCCCCCCAAAATCTGCATCTCAGTGATTCAGGCCTCTCCCTTATGCTGTCCGGTTCAAAGGATTCAGCAATGACACCATAGAGTTTGTGCTGCAAATATCTGGCCTCCCTTTACCCTGGGAAAAGTGTGTTGCCTTGGTGCATGCTGGTGCCCTCTGTGATCTCTCAGCAGTGGACGAGGTTGGCAAGAGCTCTGTTTTATATAATCCCCATGATAAGGAAGGCTTTATTACTGTTATAAGGTCCCATAAATACAGGGATGGGGCTCTTAATCTTAATGCTGAACATTCTAGTTATACTACTTTTGAAGATCCCAAGATACCTTCCTCTGCTCGTGACAAGCAGCAACAGGAAAGTGTGCCTTTGTCTTCTTCCTGTGCTCTGGTTCATGACTCTGTTTTGCCTGGCAAGCAGCAACAGGAAAGTGTGCCTTTGTCTTCTTCTTCCTGTGCTCTGGTTCATGACTCTATTTTGCCTGACAAACCCCCTACCGATATTGAATCTGCACTAAATAAGCCAGCCATGTCCCAGGCTGAACCACCTTCCCCATCAAAAGTGGAGGCTCAACCACCTTCCCCATCAAAAGTGGAGGCTCTAGGCGATCCTGAAGGTGGTCCTGTGGAGAGTGCAGATCTCCTTGAGACCTTGACGAAGGGTGCCACAGCTCACCAGACTTTGGAAGCCCCTGTGAGCATCCCTACCTCTTCTACTTCAGGTCTCATCTCTTGTCATGTGCATGCAGGGGTGAAGTTCCAGGCTCCTCTCTCCCCTAAACGATGTCAACTCCAAAAGGTTCTGCTTCTACAAGATCGGTTTGAGGCTGCTGTCATTCAGACTCAAGAGGATTCTTTGGCTGAGGAAGCCCAACACATGGCCTCTAGTGATGCAGCAGCTGTTTCCCCTGAAGATTCCCCTGAAGATCAGTTGGAGAGGCAGCCCCCTCCAAGTATCAGTCTCGATACCCCTGCTGGTAATGCCAGGCTCACAGAAGAAGTCTATAAAAAAAAGAAGAAGACTCTGGGCAAGAAAACACAGAAGTACGAGTTCGAATCGGCAATTGCCAAGCTGCTCTTGGACCATTCCAAGGAAGATACGTCCAAGAAGAAGTGATCTGCCCAAAGCTTGCAACGTTGAAACTTTTATGATGGAGGTATTCTATGCTAAAATCGATTTCATCAGCTTTATTACAGTTTTAGGTCCCTGGTTGTGTGATCTCACAAGCCCATCTATGGCTCAGATGTATGGTAGAGCATCAGTTTATGTTGTGGAAATCGTTGTGATTATCCTTTCTGTTTTTCTTCAGCGGGGGCTGGTTTTGAAAGCTATGTCTAGACAGTATCTGATACCAGACAATTACTAATAGAAATGTTCTCCATTATGTTGGCAAGTGTTCAAGGTTTCTTACTTAACAGATTCTCTTGCCTCACATTATCTTATTTGTCTAATTTGAGATGGGAACTTATAAAAAAAACCCTTTTCACCCCTCAAAAATACTCCACAAATATTTGGAACGGTCATGAATGGGATTACTGGGCTTGGGGGCAATTATTTTGGGGTGGGCATTTTCCCATCACTGGTTTATCATCTGGCTCGCTACATTTCTCCACAAGCACTACCGTGAACATGCAGTTGATCTTAGGGGATCATGTAGGAAGTTATACAGGAAGTTATACAGAATTTCATTTGGTAGAATTTCATTTGGTGTGGGTTTGCTTGGTGGGTGGGATAACAAGCGCGGCAATAAGACCTTTGGACTAAAGGGTAAATCTATGGGTACAAAGGGTCAAAGCCTATTCAAGACCATGGTGATTGACTTTTGCATTCAACCTCTTTTGGGGGGGAAGGTGGGGCCTCCTATATTGATATCTAAGTCAATGGATATAAATGGTCAAGGTTTATCCAAGGCCATGGGGATTGACTCATACGATCTTTTGGGGGGGAGTGTGGGACCTCCTCTATTGACATATACCCCCAATAAAAAACAGGGACCTTGGTCGTTAGTAGCCCTTTGCCTCCTACTTGGGATGAACACCATGGTACACTATATCTATCCAAATTTATGTGGCATGTTTGGGCTATTGTCACTTATGGTCATTTTCTTGTCTGGGGCAAGCAAGGGAGGTACTACTCTGGTAGGAATTTTTTACCCTGACCCACATACCCCACATGCAGGGAATGTTTGCTTGGGTGCCATCTATCTGGAACTTTGTAAGGACGACCATTGTTTTAATCATGAAGATTGTTTCTTGGAATCTTAGGGGTATAAAAGGTGTTCTTAAACGTGGAAGAGTACTTGCCGCCATTCGCTCCATGATGGCAGATGTTATTCTTATTCAAGAACACAGGCTTCCGGATCTTGAAGCTAGCTCTTTAGGCAAGTGGGTTGGCAACGACTATTCCTCCCTTAGCTATGCAGCCAATGGGACTAAGGGAGGTACCTGTATACTCTGGAGGGGCCTGGTGCAAAAAACTCACTACTCTGCAGGGGATGGGCGATGGCAGGCGGTTATCTTTGAAACAAATGAGTGTCACTGGGGTATCATTAATGTCTATGCTGCCAATAAGCCGGCAGAAAGGGCGGTCATGTGGAAGGATATCGAAACCTGGGTCACTGTCCAGGCCAATGTAACTGACAATTGGATTTTAGGAGGAGATCTTAACATGACCGACACTTGGGACCAAAAAATAGGTTTACACAGAAACCTATCAGCTGAGGAGGACTCTTCCTGGAATTCTTTGCTTGATAATGCTGGATTTGCCCTGATCCCACCTTCTAATGCCACCTTCTCTTGGTCGAACAAGCAAAAGGGTCAGGACAGAGTTTATTGCTTACTGGACAGGTTTTATATGGCCAACAAGTCTGCGGGTTTCATGGACCGGTGCTATGTGGAAGGGGAGCTTGCTTTTTCTCACTCTGATCACGTCCCTCAAAGTTTAACCTTGGAAAGCCTCCCTACTGCTAGGAAGAATGGGAATATTCCGTTCAAATTCAACACATCTTGGCTGGGGAAGGATGCCTTCTGCAAGCCCTTCAGGACCTTTGTATCTTCTCTGATCAATGAGGTGAATCCCTTCAGCATGAACGTCTGGGTCAGGAAGATCAGTCTTATTAAGAGGTGGGTTAAAGGGTGGGGCAAGAACAGAGCTATGGAGTTTAAAAAGGAAAAAGACGAAGTTTATAACCTTCTGAGAGAGGTTAAACAAGAACTGATCTCGGACCCGCATAATATTGCAAAACAGAATATAGAAGAGATGCTTGAAGGGAAAGCTAAGGCAATTGAAGAGGAGGAGGCTAGAGGAGCGGCAATTCGCTCCAAAACCAAATGGTATGCTGAACTAGACCATGAAAACTCTAAGTGCTTCTTTAGAATGGCTGGGGCGAGATTAGCAGAGAATAGTATTTTATTGGTTAAGGATGATGACCATAATACTCTTAAAGACCCACAGGAAATCAGATCATTTATACGACAAAGTTTTGAAAAACAATTTGAGGAGGACCCCTTACCCCCCTCGTATCATTCTCAGCTACACTCATGGTTGTCCAGGGTTGACTGGGGGGAGAAGGTCAATCCTGTTGAAAATCAACGTCTACTCCATAATTTGGATAAGGACGAGATCCATAAGACTTTGTGCTCTCTTGCGGTTGGAAAATCTCCTGGACCGGACGGCTTCCCTCCAGAATTCTTTGTCGAGTTCTGGGATGTTCTTGGGGATGATTTTACTAGAGCTGTTTCTGGAGCTTGGTCCTCATGCTCTCTTCATCCTACCCTAGCAGCAGGTTTTATCACTCTCATCCCCAAGGTCCCTAGGCCCCTTACCCTAGGCGAATGGAGACCGATTGCTCTCACCAATACCATTTACAAAGTGATTATGAAGATTATTGCCAATCGCCTGAAGCCTATACTCAATAGGGTCATTGGGAAGGAGCAATCAGCCTTCTTGCCCGGCAGATATATTTTAGACAACTATCTTGCAGCAAGGGAAGGATTGCATTGGAGTCAGGCCTCTAAGCAAAAGTGTGTAATGATCAAGATGGACTTCAGAAAGGCTTATGATTCCCTTAGATGGACGGGGTTACGCGCAGTAATGTGTTGCATGGGATTTGATACTCACTTCATCCATCTAGCTCTGGGGATGAACAGCCTATCCTCTGCCTCTGTGCTCGTTAATGGACAACCCTCTGGTTTGTTCAATCTCAAAAAAGGAATAAGGCAGGGCTGCCCCCTAGCTTCTTATCTGTTCCTCATCATGGCTAACCTCTTAACTAGAATGGTCCACCTCAAAGTTTCAGAAGGGCACTTGGAAGGATTATCCTTCCCAGAAGGTACAGATAAGCTAACGATCATGCAGTATGCCGATGACACTTTTATGTTTCTCAGATATGATGACAATAGCTTTCTCTCGTTTCGTGATATTTTGCTGTCTTTTGAGGTCATTTCAGGAATTGGTCTCAACGCTAATAAATGCTCTGTACTATGGCCTGCTGATGGTGACATTGATCCTCGAGCCAGGGGTCTGGGTTTCCCAGTAGTGACAGCCAAGGAAGTAGTCAAACTTCTTGGCCTCCCTTTGGTGCTTTCTGACAGCCTCAAAGGTCTCTGGGCTCCTATTCTTGACAAACTCAGAAAGAAGGTTGGTCTGTGGTCGACAAAGTCTCTCACCACTTCTGGACGAGTAACAGTGGCTAATGCAGTTCTTACTGCCTCTCACATTTATTACTCATCAGTCATGGTTGCTCAAAAAGGGGTGTATGACCAAATACAGGTAATCATTAGGAAATTTATCTGGGGGGGCATGGCGAAGGTGGCATGGAGTGAGCTCTGCCGTGATAGGATAGATGGTGGATTGGGCTGTAAAGATCCCTTCTTACAAGCTCAGGCTCTGGCAGCCAAATTTATCTGGCGGGCATTACAAGGTGAGTCATCCCCTGCTTTGAAGTTTGTTTCTTATTGGCTGAAACAAGGCAAGCTCCTTGGTAAGCCATCCCTCCCCAGAGTTGAGCTGGGTGCTCTGTTCTATGACTTTAAGGTGGCTCCTGGTACATCTCCTGTTATGAGGAAAATTCTTCACGCCTGGTTGAAGGTGATGCATCTCTTCTCTCCCATGGATCCCCCCAGGGACGCAGGTGGATTTAGCCTGTTCTGGAATACCAGGATTTGGGAGAAGGATGGACTTCCCCTGGCTCTCTCACACCCTCGTATCTTTGTCAAGTGGAAGGGTTGTGGAATTACTCTGTTGCAGCACCTTTGGGTTAATGGCAAATGGATAAGTTGGACTGCTCTCAAGGGTGCTACCTGGGATCCAGGTGAAGGGGATCGTAAAGTTTTAAAGGAAATACTATGGAATGTCACCAATTTGACAGGCATTGTGGGGCAGTGCGAGAATTGGCTCCATGATGGTCAAATTCAGTACAGTGTTAAGAAGATATATAGGGAGCTGTGCCAGGACACCCCCCTGAAAGCTGAAGTTAGGCTTGGGGTGAGTATGGCCGCAACCAAAACCTTACTGGCAAACTCCTGGAAGTCTATGTGTTCTAGAAAGATTCAATTCTTTAGATGGCTTGCTCTCCAAGGGGGACTAGGTACTAAGGAAAGGCTATTCAATAAGGGAATCACGACTGATGACAGGTGCCCCCTGGGCTGTCTGGTTACTGAATCCTTAGCGCACCTCTTCTTCTGTCCCCGGATTGCAGAATTTTGGCAATGGGTTTGCCCTATTATTGGTCTCGCACTATATCAACTACTCTGGCCAGAACTGATTCTGATCTCGGATCGCTGTTGCATAGATGCCTCTCTTGTAAACCTGGCACTCTGGGTAATCTGGAAGCATCGTTGTGATGTGGCTATGGGTGGTCAGGAGATATCTATGGCTAAGCTCAAAAACTCATTTAATCTGGAAGTTGCTTTGATGGCTTTATCTCATCATAGGGAGAGAGGTTCAAACTATAACAAAGAACTTGATAGAATAGGGACTCTGGTAGGGTTCTATTCATTCTTCAGGTGTCATTGGGTTGATGACGACATTCCTGGGGAAAGTACTACTGGCAACACTGCAGGTAGCATTGGTAATTTGGAGTAAGATCCTGCTTTGGAATGGAGCTGGCTCTCTCTATAGTACCCACTCTCTGGCGAAGAAAGGCGATTTTCCTTATAGTAACCTATCAGTGGGGAAGATGAGTAGCAGCCCTCTGTAGTACATATACTTGGACTTCCTCAACATCTGCACTTACCCCTTAGAGGGTTCCTATTGTACATATTTTCTATTCTTTAATACATATATATAATCTTACCCTCAAAAAAAAAAAAAAAAAAAAAAAAAAAATAACCTGCCAGACCTAGAAAGCTTCTTACTTCCGCCACATTCTTTCGAGCTGGCCAATCTACTACTGCTTACCGATCTTTGCGGGGTCGGTGGAGATCCCTTCCGCCGATATGACATGGCCCAAGTACTCCACTCTTTCGGTAGCAAAGTGGCATTTGGAGAGCTTTCCATACAAATGATGGCGCCTCAACTTTTCTAACACCCTTCTCAAATGCTGACTATGATCTTCAATGGACTTGCTGTAGACTAGAATGTCGTCGAAGAAGATAATGACAAACTCATCTAGAAAATCCCTGAAGACGTCGTTCATGAGGCGCATAAAAGTTGCTGGAGCATTCGACAATCCAAAGGGCATTACTATAAACTCAAAGTGACCATACCACGTTCTGAAGGCGGTCTTATGGATATCTTCTTCCTTTATCCTTATTTGGTGGTATCCTGACCTTAAGTCAATTTTTGAGAATACCTTTGCTCCTTGGAGCCTGCCCTTGGCAATGCATACTTATTCTTTATCGTCTGCTTGTTGAGCTGGCGATAGTCTATGCACATTCTTAAACTGCCATCTTTCTTATTCACGAAGAGTATGGGTGCTCCAAAAGAAGACACACTTGCTCTAATAAAACCAAGCTCAAGCAATTCCTGGAGTTGCTTCTTGAGCTCAATCAACTCCGGTGTGCTCATCCTGTATGGTGCCTTGCTGGTAGGCTTAGCATCTGGTGCTAATGTGATCTCACACTCCACACCCCTATAAGGTGGGGCTGCTGCCGGATCTCATCAGAATACATCCTTGAATTCGAAATAAGCCTTGCTACTTGGCTTGGGCAATCTGCTTCTTCCTCTTTTTTGAGTCGTTTTCCGTCCCCGCTTATTGGGCTCAATTGCCTCTAATCTCAAAATGTAATCCACCTTATTTCTTTCTATACTCTTTCTTAGGCTGCTTCAAAGAAATGCAATTGCATAGAAGAAGTGCCTTCTTACCTTTCACTATGAATTTGGTGCCGTCCAGTGTAACATCATGGCGACTTCATTGCGGTCGCAGTCGATCATGGCTTTTCGCTGGCTTTAGGAAACTCCATTCCTACTATAAGGTCATACCTTCCAATTTCCATGACCTCTGCCCCATCGACCCACTTACTTCCACTAAGGTCTATGTCGAATGTAATCCTCCTCCCCTTAGTGTGCGAGAATGGGCCGTTTGCCATAGCAACCGGCCTTGGCTTAGACTTCAATACCTTGTTCTTCATTAGGACAGCCGGCCTAGGAGAGGCGAAGTTGTCGAGCTACCGTGTCTATGAGGACTACATATGGGTTGCTATCTATGATTCCATCAGCCGCAATCAACATCGTGATTTTCTACATCACCCGACTCAATATTTGCACGAGATATGGCACTCACCATCTATGAAGTCCTCGGGCCTCATCTTTGGTCGTCGTCCTCATCCGCTTACATTGGTGAATCCCAATCTATGAGCTCTGCCCGGCCTTTGCCACATGAATGGGCAATCATGTGTTCGGTTGCCACGGGTGGAAGCACCTGAAACATAGCTTCTTCTCAATACATTCTGTCTCTTCTCTTTCATCGCCGCTGTCTAGAATATGCTTTAACACGCTGCCCCCGATGCATTCTGCGACTTCGGTCCCCCGAAGTTCTTACCACAGCTCTTCCTTCTTTGCTGGCCTCCCGTTGGCGTGAAGGTTTTGATTGCTTACTCTTTCTTTGCCCTTGGTACTGCCCGTTGACTTTCCTTTGAAGGCCGATTGTCTCTCTCACGGCGTTCTTTGGAGCTTCTTCAAACTTATGGCTTTATCCTCGGCCGCCCTTGACTTAGGGTTGATTGCTCGGACTAGCCTTTTGATATTGTTGTTCAGGTCCCTCAATGTAAGTTTCAACGCTTGCCTTTTCAGAGACTCAGGGAACATGGAGCTGAGTTGCATGAATTCCTCTGTGTACTTTGCTTTACGACAAGGTACCGGATTCAATCGTAGAATTCTTTGGATCGCTTTTTGCTAGTATGTGACCTAGGCACATAATGTCTGCGAAAGGCTTTGCTGAAGGTCTTGAATCTGCAACTGTTCCTTTTGAGCTTGTTGGACTTTGCGTAGCCTTTCCACCAGATTCTAGCTGCTCCTATCAAGTTTGCTGTAGCAACTTTCCCTATATCCTTATCCTTCATGCCATAAGAGTTGCCGAACTCTTCCATCTCGTCAAAGCCGGGCTTACGCCTCCATACGACTGTCCTTCCCCAGGCTGACCCAACTTCCTAGTCTTCCACACATTGCTCATAGCACTGTCAACTTTCTTTTGATAATCATCTTCCTTCCTTGCCCTGGCTCTTACCTGTGGAGTGTCGGACTCATTCTTCAAGGGCTTTGGGCGCAAGATTCGACGAGTAGACCTTTGAAGACTGCCGGATCTCTCATGAATTGCTAGAACTGTCTTGACTGTCTGAAGTGTCTGATGAACTGGAGCTAGGTGGTGTTGGACTCCTTCTGTTTCTCCTTTTCCTCTTCCCCGCCTCTCTCGACATTCCCACGATTGTCCTGCCCCTCCGGCTGTGGACCTTCCTCGATGCCTTGCTGAGGTAGCGGTGGAGGTGGTGGTGGAGCAGGTGCATATTCTTGGGCATTCATCAATGGGGTGGCCCAGTGGATCAGCTGATGCATCTGGTTCCTCATCTGGACGAGCCTTGCGTTGATTGCTTCCGGCGTCATTTCGTCATTGTTGTCATCTTGATCACGTCCAAATAGGTTTCTGGGTACCCACTGGTGATGTCGGCCTTGGCCTTGAGAACCTGAGCCTGTGTTCCTTGCTGCAAGGATTAATCATCAATGCTTGTTATTAAGTTACACAGTAGTCATTTTTGCTTACAGTTAAATTGCTGTTAGGTACAAAAGAAATCATATGAAAATTCCACTTACAAGTCAAGATCATGGCAGACATTAATTAGTATATAGAAATACATTTCATGAATTACATGATAATAATGAAGAGAGAGTTACAATACACTTTGATTAATTAACAAAACAAGTTTTCCATCAACGATGTCGCTTCATAGACTTGAAGAAGTTCTTGACATTCTTGAATCCTATGCCCTTGCCCATGTTCTGTAGGATTCTTGCCGCCGATCCTACCTCCAATGCTCTTGCCATCTATGGTGCCGGAAGTTCTGGTGCAGTTGCCGCCACTACTGACAAGTGCGCATCCCTGAGGTGGCCCCTTGCGAAGTCGAGGGCATGAAGGGCTACGGATCTTTTGAAGAGGATAACATGGTCCATTCCGTAATTTATCTTGGCATGTTGTCCAAAGCCTGAGAGTGCTATGAGGAGCGCCACGGATTCTTCACCCCTTGGGCTGAACTCCTTGTGGAAGACTATCATCTGTCCTTGGCTAAGGGCCGGAAGATAGTACCTGAGTGATTTACCCCTGTTCGGCCCCGTGGCTCCCGTACTCCTCCTTCGAGCCGCCTCGCCGAAACATCTATTGCAGTAAGATCTTCGTGGTCCCTCCACATTGTTGTTGCATTCTCCAGATTGATGCTGCTAGATGCTTCACGCATGCTCATGGAGCGCACTGGTCGGCTTGAGCTTGGGCCTCTTCCCGGCTTGTACAACCTGCTTTGGATCTCCTGGAATTCTTCTTCTGGAATGACGGGTTGCTGCTGCTGAAACATCTGCCTTATCTGTTGGTACGCCTGGATGTCCGACATAGTTTTCCCTGCGTAGGAGTGTCGCTCGGCTACCTCCCTTGGGATCTCTTGGTAGGAGTAGTCGATGAAGTCACTGCCCTGCTCTTGTGCAATTAGGCCTAGGAGCTCATCGATCCTGAGGCCCTCTTCTTGACAATAGGGAAGGTTGAGGATATCGGTGGCGAATATGTACTCCTCGCCGTCGATGATCACCGGGGTGAGGGTCGTGATACCTATTGGTGGCTCGAAGTCCCGCCTTAGTACTTCCTGTTGCCGAGCTAGATGCCTCTCCATCCTTCTTGCCTCCCTCATCTCCCAACTTGGGTTCTCTTCCTCTTCCTCTTCGTAATCCTGCTCAATCTGCAACATAGGTGTTTCTGATGTGGAGCCGTAATATTCATACTCCACAGTCTCGATCTCGTGAATGCCTATCTGTGCCGTCCGAGTGTCGAGAGGTGCCAAATCCAAAGGTTGAATTGACGGCTCCCCTGGTTGGTTAACTGCCCTGTACTGCATGAACAAAGCTAAGGATGCTTGGTTTGAGAGGTACCTATGCCTATGATGCTTACAGGTCATGTAGTCCGGCATGTTTCTGGTTCTATCCCACAGCCTACTCTTACCCCTGGATCCCCCACCTATGGCTTGGGTAAGAGAGTCTAAGGAAACCCATTTCCCTCCCCTAGGTGGCAAGCTAACTTCCCAGGGTAGAATGTGCTGATCGTATTGGCAAATGATGTCAGTGTAGTAGGGGGTTCTGGTCAAGGTGGCATGAAGATCAAAGAGATGATCAAAGACATGAAAGGCTTGCTCAGCAGGGAATTCACGGATGTGATTGGAGTCATTGTACCATCTAACAAAGCTTGATGGCGCCATTGAGCAGAGATGGCTATGAAAAATGGCTGATGGGGATAAGCAAAGAGCTAGAAAATTGCCAAAGGGGCTGAGAGCAGTTCTGATGGGGAGAAAAATGACAAATGAGGGCCCTTTTTATAGACTAGGGGTGCCTCGGGTTCCGTGTACAAGGGTTCTTGATGGGGAAGACTTCAAATCTATGGCCATGGTTGTCCAAATGAGCTACCATGAAGTGCAATTCTAAGCAAAGCAAAGCAAGAAACACTACATGGCAGTTTGTTGGATCAAAATTGGTCAATTTGGGCAAAATGGGCGAAACCGGGTCGGTTCGCACAGAATGGCTCTGCGTTGCGAACGCAGGCAGTATCCGCGCGATGCAACCCGATTTCGGGTCATTTCTATTTCTATGAAGAGTTTCGGGGAATTTAGAGATCCTAATATGACTTTATAGCATGATTCTAACCTAACTAGCAACTTTTGTTACTCAAATTGGACATCGATTAATGACAGAATGCCGAAATCTGGTGGCATCGCGCAGAATGGCTCTGCGTCGGGGGCGCAGATGGGTTTTGCGCGATGCGACCCGGTTTCGACAATTTTTGCAATTTTTTGACTAATTAAGCTAGGATATTTAACTAATTAATTTTTCTTTGAACATCCCAATTTTAATGGTCAAAACTAAAGTAAAATTTGAGCTAGTTAAGCACATTTTCATACAAGAATTAAGGTCAGTTTGCAACAAAATTTTATATTTATAGGGGGGAAACTTAGCAATTACATTAATTTACACAAAATTGTATCCTCAAGGGTACTCCTTGTGGATACGGCGCGCCAAGTATAAGTCCTTGGGCATCAGCGTTACCCTCTTCGCATGGATTGCGCAGAGGTTTGATTCCTCGAAGAGCTGGATGAGCTCAGCCTCAGCGGCTACCTACAGCACCCTGGTTGTGAGCGACGTCACCCTATAGTCGGTGACGAACTCCTGCATCACTTCCCGCATGAGCCGCTCGAATGGTGCCTTCCTAATCAGGAGATTAGTGCACTGTTGAAAGTGCCTAATCTCCCGGAAAACACGGGTGTGCGGAGAGTTAGGCCCATGATGGACCTTCTTCGGCTTCTCCGGTCGTGGCGATGGCGGCTTGGGCTGGTTCTTGCTCGGACGGCCCCCCTTCACGTAGCGGTCGACGTTCTGGCGGCAATACCAGTCATTATACCTCGGCCACCGACAGAGGTATTCCTGGTACGCTTTGAGGCGGCGTCTGAAGAGGCGCTCCTCCTTCAGGGCGAACGGTCGCTCGCCCGCCTTCTGCTTCTTAACCACCTTGGGTGGCTTGGGCCACTTCGGGTAAGGTGGTCTAGCGTCGGGGTTTGAGGGTTCCCCGGCGCGCTCGTCTTCCTCGTCCTCTGCTTCTACCTCCTCTTCTTCCTCCTCTGCTTCCTCCTCTTGACGAGGTTCTTCAATAACGACGGTCCGGCGAGGCCCGTCGTTTCTTCTCTTCGTCCTTCTTTCCTGCTCCCTCAGCTCCCGCTCGCGCTCCCTCTTCTTCCTCACAGCCCTCTCTTTCGGACACTCTGCAACCTTCTCCTTGCCCTTCTTCTTGAGCACTGAAGGGCCCGCCTCTTCAACCTGCTCCTCAATCTGCTCCTCCACCTCTCAGGTCCGAAAGGAGGCCCAAAGTGGCGGGACTTCGCCCGGTTCTGCGGGTGCCCGCCGACGAAGAGCTGCTGCTGCTAGGCGCCTCCTCCTCAGCATTGTGATAGGTTTCGTCGCTGCTGCTGGAGGGAAACTCCTCTTCTCCCTTCTTAGGTCGAAGGTGCTCCGGAATTTTCTTCGTATGTCGTCCCGCTGCTACATGCGCCATCGAGAGCGTGGGTCGCTCGTTGTACTTCCTTGCTGTCTGTTTGGTTCGAGCCATACTTGACAGTCTAGAAAACGGGTGACGTAAGGCTGAGCAAGAGAGAGATGGTGGAGGAAAGGGTCAGAGGGAAAATGAGGTGTCAGGGGTATTTAAAAAAGGAGGGTCCATGGGAATATTCTCCTACCATAAATAGGCCTACTTATTAGCCCCCCTTATTAATTACACCATAGTACCCTTATTATTAATATATGTTTAATTTCTAATACATATACTAAAATTCGTATTATACCTTTAGAATTTCAAATTTCCTAATATCCGATTGGCATGATTCTTCGACCCATTTTAGGTGAAATTTGATGCAGATGCATAATTTTCACTCCAATTTTACTAGAAGGTGAATTTGACTCATTCACTTCTTAACCTAATTTCGGACCCACTACCTAGGAGAAAAAATTTTCCCCTATTTTCGAGGTTCGATGGTGGGAATTTTTATTTCACACCCCTATAGGCCTGTTAGACTACTTTCATGGTTATGGTCAGTGCTAGTTCTTGGTCAACCAAGAACATCGCTCTGATACCATTGTGACGCTCCCTGCTAAACATACGGCGCCCGGCCGTACACTCGGCAGGAAATCCCCCGTCCGGCTCAACAACCGCACAGGCCCTCCGTCTATCCCGCACTCTGGAACCTCCGTAGTGCGGGAAGGGGACACGAAGGTGTCTTGCGCGCCCTTCCCCTATGGGCTCCTATCACAGCGGAAGCATAAACACGTCAGAACTAGCAATACAATACAATATGCTACCTCGAGGGTAGCTCAACCGCATATCCACAGATGCAAAGAACATAATCATATACCATAAAACATGAGAGCTCCTACCCGTGGCTCTGACACATAGGGTAGTCGACTGACTGGATAGGCCTCAAGATAGAGCAGACCGAGTCATAACAATGGCGGGGCTGGCATAAGACAATGGCTAGGGTTGACCACTCCATCCGCCCCTCCACATGCATACTTTGCGGATGAGCTAGATCAAGCTGTGGCATGACTCTAACCTTCCTGATCGCAATCCCATGGCATCACCCATCCGGGACTACTCCGAGTTGCATCTCCCCAGGTCCGATGAGGTAGGAAGGGTTGCATCTCCCCCCGGGGTCTAGAGGCTCCACAGGCGGCTAGAGAATCGTGGCAACACACCATTCGCACCCGACCAACCCCCAAAACAAGAGCCAAGGCGACACTTGCAACTCTTGAGAGGCGGGGCGACACCATTGCCCCCAGAGGTGTCGGACCCATGCTCGGCCCACACCCAAGTGACCCCACCATAAGCCCAGCCCACTATGGGATCCCCCGAAGCCCCCACTCAAGTGGGGATCCACCTCCATCTTGCCTCTAGCCCGTTATGTGGTGCTGAGTCGCATCATAGCCTCCATAGCCCTATGGGTTCCTATGCACAAAGTAGCATATAATAGGAACTAAGGGATCTACACTAGGAGCATACTACATACGGCCCTAGGTCTCTACCCCCCTTCCCAATACAAGAGGAGCAACATGATCAACCAATATCACATACATCACATCATGATCAATATCAACATCATATGAACATCTTAACCTAATCATACCTAGCTAACTAACAGTTATGGTTCCTTGATTAAGGTTCAAGATGTTCAACAAAGGATCTAGGGTGGCTCTACTCTAGACACGAATCACTAACCCATCTGGAGTGCTAACTTCCAGATGAACTAACATGAACTCTACTCAACCTACCTCCTCCAGAAATGCTTCCTCTCATTCCTGGCGTCTCCATGCTCCTAGACGGGGTTTGAAGGCTTGCTCCCTCTACGATCATACACACCTTCCAGGGGCTGCTGCTCCAGGCTAGGCTATGACGAACGGTGCTCGAAACGGGTTTTCGGGCACGTGGATGAGAGTTCAGGTGCTAGGTCAGGGAAAAGGGTCTAGGGTAGGGTTAGAGCTCATATAGGTGTGGGTCCACGTGGGATGCCACGTGGCACCACTAAAATAAGGTCGTGTGTAAGGCCATGTGGAAATGGGCCTTATCCTAAGGTTATCTAAGTTAACAATTAACTTAGATGTGCACCCCTTGCCACTTATCCGAGGCATAGGTAGACTTGTATGGTGACGAATCCAGGAATATACGTATTTATGGCATATATTCCCTTGGAACATCACAGCTGACCACCCCAATACCAATCCTCCAAGGTGAGCACAGCAGCTCGCCTCCAACGGGCCTGCGTCCGAGCATGCACAGTGGTAGCCAAGGGCAAGTGCGCAGGGGGTAGAGGAACCCACAAGAAAGAAGAAGAGTGGTGATAAACCGAGGCATAATCTAGCTGGAAGAGCACACGCACATGATCCCAAGCCCGCAACACTCCTGTGAGAAAAGGGGATGCATGTGGAAAAGGCCGGAGACCATACAACAGTACCCAAGGCAACTATTAGTGGAGAACTTTTGAGTTGAAGAGCCCATACAATTCTAGAACTAAGTCTTTATTTTTTTAATATTATAATTGCATTTTTTTACCCATGTTCTCATATTTTCAACCATGTCACAATCAGTTGTTAACATATCTTTCTCCTTGCCATTCCGAAATGAGCATGTTCCAAAAGGTATGCATTGCCCCACAATCCATATTTAGTTTTACCTAGTTTACCATTATTTTTTGTAAGATGATGCACTACTATTTTTTGTAGTGTCCCCACTGTCCCACAAAGTATTGTCTCATAATTGGACTCCTTGACATTCTGAGAGACTATTCCTTGGACAACTAGCAAAAAGGCACATGTTATTGCTGGTTTTTTAACGCCACGTCAAGATTAAAATAACTTATGCTCTTTCTTAAGGCTTACCATAAACACGATCATGCATCAACCTCACCTTTTGCTGGCTTGGATAGTAAGCATTGATCAGCACACAACAACTCTATGATCAAGCTAGCGAAATGATAGGATACCCTGCTATATTATTTGCAAATGGAAGCCTTTAGAATGCAAGTTGAATCAATGGCCAGCTTTATTGTAAAAGAGCACATACCCTTCTAGAGCTAAGTTTCTACCTTTCTAATATGTAGCACAATAATAGGGGGTTCCGAGGGAATTTGATATGGATGTAAAAATAACAATTTCTAAAACCATAGACCATATCTCATTGAATGGGTTGTTATAAACAAAAAATAGATTTAAGATAAAAAATAATCACATTAGCTCACTGATTATATTGGTCAAAGTAGTCTTATTAGGACATTGAGTTCTTTTGGTAGAGGTTTAAGCTCCTGTAATTCATATTCTAAAACCTTAGGCGAAGACGTATAGAGACTCGATATTCCATCAAAACATTGGCCGAACTCATATTTCATATTTCAAAATCATAGGTGCCCCCAATCATAAAAGACCATAAACGAAACGAAAGGTGCCCAGAGGCTCCAATATACGATTTGGGCCATAGGATTGATGGATCCGACGACTGTGGTAGTCCAGGGTGCATCTCGTTTAAAATATATAGCCCAGAGGTGCTCAGAGGCTCCAATATACGATCTGAGCCATAAGATCGATGGATCCGACGACTGTAGTAGTCCAGGGTGCACCTCGTTTAGAATATGTAGCATAATAGTAGGGGGTTCCAGGGGGATTTGATATGGATGTAAAAATAACAATTCCTGAAACCATAGACCATATCTCCAAAACAATTGAATGGGTTGTTATAAAAAAATATAGATTTAAGATAAAAAATAATCACGTTAGCTCACCGGTTATATTGGTCAAAGTAGTCTTATTAGGACATCGAGTTATTTTGGTAGTGGTTCGAGCCCCTGTAATTCATATTCTAAACCCTTAGGCGAAGACGTATAGAGACTCGATATTCCATCAAAACCTTAGACGAACTCGTATTTCATATTTCAAAATCATAGGTGTCCCCAATCATAAATGACCATAAACGAAATAAGAGGTGCCCAGAGGCTCCAATATATGATTTGGGCAGTAGGATCGACGGATTCGATGACTGTGGTAGTCTAGGGTGTGCGTCGTTTAGAATATGTAGCCCAGAGGTGCCCAGAGCTCCAATGTACGATCTAGGCCGTAGGATCGACAGAACCGACGACTGTGGTAGTCCAGGTGCACCTTATCTAGAATATGTAGCACAATAACAGGGGGTTCCAGGGGGATTTGATATGGATGTAAAAATGACAATTCCTGAAACCATAGACCATATTCCCAAAACAATTGAATGGGTTGTTATAAAAAAAAACATAGATTTAAGATAAAAAATAATCACGTTATCTCATTGTTTATATTGGTTGTGACGTCCCCTACTCGTATACGGTGCACTCACCGTATACAAACAGGAGTTCATCCCCCATACCAGCTCCATGCTAATACAGGGCCCTCCACATGACACTGCAACCGTGACGGGTTCCGGTGGGGAAGAGTGGAAGGGTCATTGCACCGTCTCCCCTCGGGGCCTACCTAGCTGCGGGCGTAAACATACATGTCGGTAGTAGCACATACATCAACATCATATGACCATCACGAAGGATGGTCCTCCACATATCTGCATAGACAAAGATCAAAGACATCGCATAGGGAATCCTACCCAAGGCTCGGACTCAA
Organism: Isoetes taiwanensis; assembly: GCA_021234155.1. Lineage (NCBI taxonomy): Eukaryota > Viridiplantae > Streptophyta > Lycopodiopsida > Isoetales > Isoetaceae > Isoetes > Isoetes taiwanensis. The sequence goes on along the minus strand of JAJEKV010000029.1, from coordinate 10,780,798 downwards.
AGGGATGACCGACGGCTTGGTCTCCAGTTCATTGCGCATGCATTCATGGCAATGGATTTGGCTGGCATCCAACATGGCTTAGGGTTGTCCACTCCATCCGCCCCTCCCGTGCACACTTTGCAGAGTGGTTCAAAAGTGCCGGGACCCGACCGTGAGCCCGCCCGGATGCATAGCCAAAAGGGCTACTCCCGGGCTCATCTTCCCGCCCGATGGGGCAGGTAGGGATCACTCCCTCCGTGAGATCTACATGTTGACTCAAGGTGACTAGAGGACCACTACCCCAGATTGATCAACCCACTGGAAAGTGAACACCACTTCACTCGGTGTGAGCCCATGCCTTGCCCACACGCTAGCAAAAGCCATTGACCTAGTCACAATGATCCTCGGTAGGCTTTACACACCGTAGGGATCGTTCAAGAGTCGGGGACATGAACCTCCTTCTCGCCCCGCCCCCCTTCACCCACATCCCTGTGGCTCTTGTGCACAGGCCTAATCCCTACAAGTGTGCTAGAGAGGCTACTCTAGGAGCATCAACTACAAAGCTTTAGGTCTCTACCCCCCTTCCCAATACAAGGAGTTCATAGAGATACATCATCCATATACTTCAAAGAGAACTAAAGAACTAGATCTAATCTACAACATAGAGTTAGGTTCTTTAGTTAGGATCTGCTATCTAGAGATCTAGAGGCCTGCTATGGGCAATCTAATAGGCTAAACCTACTGATTCAATGACTAAAATAGGGTTTAGACTATCTAATTGGCCAAATACCTGATCCTTGAGGGGCTCCTCCTGACCTGAGCTCGACCATCCTCCTGAGACGCTCGAATCAAGGGGAACTAAGGATGCAATTCTCCCAAGCAGAGTCTGGGAGTCGGTTTTGGCTGTTGAGGCAGCCAAAACAGAGTTCTAAAGCCCTAAAATCGAAAATTGGGCAAGTTAGGGTTTCCCACCCTATATAGACAAGGGGTTGGTTAGGGTTTCCAATTATCCTCTTTTGGCATGTGGGATAATTGGAAATGGGCCCACTTGCCTTTAAGGGCTAGGTGGCCAAATGTGCACACATGGAAATGTGTGCCCACATTAATGTGTACATTGGAAAATGTGCACATTAATTGCACCTATGGGTGTGGCCCACTTGGCATGAAGTGTCCACTTGGAAATGTGTGCCCACATTAATGTGTACATTGGAAAATGTGCACATTAATAGTTGCACATATTTACGGCGAAAGGCCCCCCTAGGGCTACCCACCGGCTACACGCTTAGCGCACCGTCGTCCAGCCCGAGTGGCGGTACGCCGTGCGGCGTGGGCAAGACGACGGTATAGCCCCGGGGGCGATTTCGGGCCGAACGTCACATTCTCCCCCACCTTGAATTGATGTCCCGCGAAGATCGCGGTCTCCCCACCTTGGGATTAACCTAACCTGCAATCAACCTGATACATACGGTACTACCATAATCCCTACACATTTATTAAGATTACCTTAAGGTAATATTTTTAGGACATTATCACAACATTATATTATGAAATAACTTATCAATTCATAACATCATTAAAACAGGTTACCCAATAATTCACATGACAATTAAGTTTATCAAAATTAAAATTAACGTCCGAGGTCTCTTCATTCCTTGCAACACATCCGAACAAAATTTGTGTTGCAAGTCTTCGTAGCTCGACCTCCTTGCCCTCCGGACCGCTCTATTGGCCTGAGCCGATTTCTTCGGAGATGACCTTGCCGTCCCATTGCTCCATAAACTGTAGATACTGCTTTACTAAATCTTTCTTAAGTACCCACGTCGCGTCTTCCACTGGTAAGTGTTTCCACTTGACCAAATACTGGAGGAATTCTGATCTCCTCGTTTTCTTGAAAGCTTTATCAAGAATCAATTCTAGAACTATTTCCAGCTGCTCCTCCGTCATTTCCAACAACGTTGGAGAATCCAAGACTTCGTCTGGATTTGGAGTATGCTTCTTCAACAAACTCACGTGGAAGACCTTATGAATCTTTAGGTGTGCTGGCAAGTCTAGCTTGTAGGATTGATTACCCACTCTCTTGACTATTCTGAAAGGTCCAGCCCACCTTGGAGCAAGCTTCTTGCAATTCCCGATCCTGAGCTTCGCCTGCTTCACCTTGATCTTGAGCCAAACATCATCTCCAACTTTGAACTCTCTTACTGTTCGATGCTTGTCGGCGATGCTCTTCTGACGACTTCTTGCTGCTAGGAGATAACCTCGAACTTCTTCCCACAAGGCTGGCGCATATCGGCCAACATCTGTCTGTTGCGAAACTTCCACTTTTGACACGGGGTTGTGCCAAGTGTCCGAGTTAGGCATCGATAGCCGTAATTGATCATAAACGACGACATTTGGGATGATTCCTGCTTGGTGCTATTGTATGCAAACTCCACCAAGTGAATAAATTCTTCCCACATACTTTGCTTATTCCAGACATAGTTTCGTAGCATGTCCTCTAAAATCCTGTTGGTCCGCTCCGTCTGGCCATCCGTCTGAGGATGATATGCCGTGCTCATGGATAGCTTCGTCTGGATTGTCGCAAAGAGGTCTTGCCAAAAGGCGCTCATGAACTTCGGATCCCTGTCGGAGATGATCTCCCTTGGCATGCCATGAAGCCTGAAGATCTCTTTGGTGAAGAGCTTTGCTGTATCCATAGCTGTATCTGTGGTCCTGCAAGGCACAAAATGTGCCATCTTAGACAACTTATCGACCACTACCATCAAGGCATCCTTCCCTCTTGCTGTTCTTGGGAGTCCTGTGATGAAATCCATGCTGATTACCTCCCACTTAGCGTTTGGCACCGCTAATGGCTCCAATGCCCCTGGAATTCGAAGCTGCTCCACCTTTGTCTGCTGACATAGCTGACATTCCTTGATGTAGCGAGCCACTTGCTTCTTCATTCCTGGCCAATAATAGCTGCTGCGTACTTTGAAATATGTTTTCATGAATCCCGCATGGCCAGCTATTGGGCTGTTGTGCGTGTCGTGGAGGATCAATTTCCTTACACCTGATGATTCGGGTACGCACAACTTGTTCTTATGGTATAACAGGTTGCCTTCCTTCTTAAAATGCTTAAAGGCTTCCCGCTCTTTATCTGTTCTAGCCTCCCTAGAGAGACTTGCTCATACTTCCTTGAAATCCACGTCCGTTGGCAAGGACTCTTCAATCTTCTTACCAAAGTCGCTGGAGATCGTCGAAATTGTGTTGCAATGCACTCTAGTTGTCAGGGGATGCCTTGAAAGCGCATCCGCTACCACATTGAGCTTCCCTGGTTTGTAGACTATGTCAAAGTCGTACTCTTCAAGGAACTCCATCCACCTTCTCTGCCTCAGGTTGAGGTGTGGTTGCGTGAATACATATTGGAGGCTCGGTGGTGCATATCCAGCGAACTTCCTTCCCAAAAGGTAGTGCCTCCAAATTCTTAATGCCCCGACAACCGCAATTCACGATGCGTGCGTGGGGTGGCGTGTTTGGCGTCGTTCATCTTCACGGAATCATCACGCTACCGCGCGCTCTTCTTGCATAAACCTTTTTGTAGCTATCTTACTCGCGTCAGTTGCTACTAGCTTGTCTTTTCGGTCCGGCGGGGGTTAAGGCCCAGGGCTGTTGTTAAAGCTTCCTTCAACAATTCAAACCACCTTGGGCTTTCTTGTGCCAATGCTCTGCCCAATCTTTCACTTTCTCCGCCCGCGTCAAGTCACGTTAAGCGGGGCTGCTATCTTGGCAAAGTTCTTCACGAACTTCTGTAGTACCACCTTCTAGGCCGAAACCGACTTCATGCACATTCTTGGCGGTATGACCCTTTGAATGACGGCTTCAATCTTTGCGGGATCCGTCGAGATGCCTTCTGGCGATCACATGACCTAGATACTCCACCTTCTGCATTTCGCGAGTGGCGCCCGACAACTTGGCGCATAACCGGTGCCTCTTCAACTTCTCGGCCTCTTCTCAAGTGTTGTACATGCTCTTCAAGGGATCTGCTATACACCAAAATGTCATCAAAGAAAACAATCACAAAGGTGTCTAAGAACTCCCTGAAGATGTCGTTCATGAGCCTCATGAGCGTTATGGGGCATTCGATAAGCCGAAGGGCATTACCGTGAACTCATAGTGCCCATCTGGCGTTACGGGCGGTCTTATGGATATCTTCTTCCTTTATCCCGATCTGATGATAACCGTGACCTTAAGTCGATTTTGGAGAAGATTTTTGCACCTTGGAGCTGATCCATCAAGTCATCTGATCTGGGGAGCGCGTACTTGTTCTTAATGGTGTGCTTGTTCAACTGCCTATAGTCTATGCACATCCTTAAACTGCCATCCTTCTTCTTAACGAAGAGAATGGGCGCTTCAAATGGCGAAACACTAGGTCTAATAAAACCTAGGTCAAGCGGCTCACTGAATCGCTTCTTTAGCTCCGACAATTCTGCGTTGTCATTCTATATGGAGCCTTACTTGTTGGCTTTGTTCCCGGTTCGAAAATGCAATCTACACTCAACTCCCCTATAAGGAGAGGGCTGCTTGATCTCATCTGGAAAGAGATCATGGAACTCCGTGATTAACAGCTACTTGCTTGCAACTTCTTTGAGCACCTTGTCTTCTTTGCTTCCTTCCAATTCCGACTCACTAATCTCAAGCTTGAAGATGTATGCCACCTGCTCGCTCTTGATGCACTTGAACAGTCTCTTAGAAGACATGCACTGCATGATGGGGACAACTTCTTTACACACGTGATTTCGATGATCTTGCCGTCGGGCGTTGGGAAGGTCACCTTAAAACTTTCCACAATCGATAATGGCCCTGCTGGCCCAAGGTACTCCATTCCTATGATCAAGTCATACTTGCCAATGCCCATTACTTCTGCCCCATCACGGATATTAATCCCGGCAGAAGTCGATGTCGAAGTTAATTCTCTTGCCCGTGCGCCTTCTTGCACCACTTGCTAAGACAACGGGTCTTGGCTTTGACTTTAGCGGCTTCAACTTCAACATTTGAACCATTACTGGGGATGCAAAGTTATGGCTACTTCTGAGTCTATCAAGACTATGAAAGACTTGGCCTTGGCCTTTCCCTCATCAGGAAATTACCTTATACTGCCCGGCTCTCGCTGCTCACAGATCTATTATGGCAAAGATATGATTGTCACCCCCAATAGTCGTGGGCTTTTCGCCGCCGTCGGCCGTCAGAACCCCCAATCTCCCAACTCCGCTAGGGCTGCACTCATGACGTGGGGCGGTTTTGCCCCATGGTTGTTTGGAAGCTTACTCGCTACCGCTTTTTCTATGCACTTCCTGCCTCTTTTCCTTGGGCATCGCCTCGCCAAAGGATCGTCTTGCTTTGAAGTAGTTTGACCCCTCCTGCTTGTCCTTGAGACACCTGCTTCTTCTCCCCGGCCGCTTCCCCCTTTGCCACCATATGGGGCTCTAGCTGGTCTGGGATCGGCGCCACAGGGCTATAGCTTCGTCAGCCTTGCCTTTATCACGAAATACTGCTGCTTCTGCCCGTTATTACGGGGTCCGATCCACCGCAAGCTTATAGCCTTGGACTCGCCCGATCTTTGTCCTGGGGTTTATTGCTCTCACAAGCTTATGGATCTCCTCGTTCAGCCCCTCGATATAGCTTTCTCTTGCATGCTTCTCCCCCAACCCGGCACATACATTATTAGCCTCATGAATTCCTCCAGTATATTTTCTGGACTGATTTGTTTCCACTGTTGGAGCCTATAGAACTGCTTTGCATCATCTTTGGACTTATGTTCCCTTGGGGCGTAATGGCGCGAAGAAGGCTTTTGCAAACTTCTGAACTTACAAGCATCCTGCTTAAGCCATGTGCCTTTGCATAACCCTTCCACCAAATCCGTGCGGCTCCTTTCAAGTTGGCTGTTGCAACTCTGTCTTTGTCTTTATCTTTCATGCCATAAAGCGTTGCCGTACTCACTCATTTAGTCCGACCATGCCCTCTGCTTCCAACCACGACTGTTCTCCCCACGAGCTGTTCGATTCAGGGCCTTCCATACATTGCCCGGTCGCGGAATCTACCTTCTTACGGTAGTCGAGGCCACGGGTGTCTCTTTGTCGTCCGTCACGGGGTGTTCCTCTGCCTTCCCTCTTCAGTGTTCCTTTGCCTTCCATCTGTTTGGGTCCGAGGCACGCTCTTCCTCTTCCTCGGTCAGTCACGAGTCACGAACTTGAGTCGGAAAATTCGGACTGGAGGATCTCCTTCTCTTGCTCCTCTTCTTGTCCTTCACGCTCTCGAGCTGATGCTTTGCGGCGGTGGCGTTGCCCACCGAACCCATTCACCCTTTGCGCGGACAGCAAGGCCTTTATCTGCTCGGTCGGGTCCTCATCACGGGATATCTCCTCCTCTTTGGGGTCATGGGTTCCATATCTGCAAATAGGTTCCTTGCCGGGGTGTAGTGCAGGGAGTGCGCTCTTCTATAAGGTCTCGCAGTTGTCGTTCCCCTGCGTTTAGGCTTCTAGCTGCATACACAAGCAATTCATGGCTATATGGTTAGTTTCATTTGTTCTCTTGCATTGTTTATGTTTGTTGGTATAATTGTGGGGCAGAATTACATCAACAAAACATTTAAAAGTCTGAAATTGATATTCATATATCATATAATATTTCGGATACAAAAGTCTCGGGATCAAGAGTCTAACTAGTCTTGAAATCGCCGGGTAAGGCGGGTTGTCTTCAAGAAATTTCTAACTTGGGCCGTCCCTACTTAGAGTGACCCAAGTTCTGATGATGCTTGCCGCGAGCCTCCTGTATGGCTCTCACCGGGTCTTCTACCTGCGGTTGGGATGTAAGGGCGCGATCCTTTGCCAATCTTGCTTGGCGTCGGTGGGGTATGGCGGTCGAAGAGGTCAAGTGCCATTGCCCTCTTGACTAAAGGCGGCATAGTCGGCGTTTGTTGCTATTCGAGCATGCACAAAGGCACGAGGAGTGCAATCGGCATGAACACTCCTTCTTCACCTCTGGGGCTGAACTTGCGGTGTATTACGCTATTCTCCCATCCATCGGCGGCAAGTAGTACTGGCGACACAATGTCGTTGTGTGTAAGCCGGGAAGCTTCTCGCTTGTTTGGCCTCGGCTCAAACCACCGGTAGTCGTCGACCTCAATTTCATCCAGCTCCTGTAGTCTTCAATTGTCGCGGTCGAGCCTCTGAAAGTCGATTCCTTCTCCTTTTGGCGGGGTGTTGTCGAAGGACTTGGCATTAGGATACTAGTGGTCTTCCCACGGATCCCCATCTACGTTCTTGGGAGGCGAGGAACTCCTCCTCACCGTTTGCGACTCCAGCTCGTCCATCATTTGCACGATCTTTGCTTTGTAGGCACGGATATGGGAGGTCGTCTCCCATTGTAGGTGTCGGCCTCCCTCACTTGGGGGAAAGTCAGGGCTCCTCGGACGATAAAGTAAAATCCATGTCGATTACTATGCTTGATTGGTGGAAGCGGTTAAATCCAACTGAGCTCCCTCTCCCACGCATTAGGGAAGGTTACGGATGTCGAGAGGTAAATACTCCTCTCAGATTGATGATGATGGGGCTAGGCTTGTGATGCCTAGCCGAGTGAAACAACTTCGATGCCATCGCGGCTACGCTTTCGAAGTTGATCAGCTCTTTGCTTGGCGCGTTCTTGATGCGAGTCGACTCCAGTGTATCCTCGCCGTCGTCCGACTCCTCTTCTTCCTCTCTTGCTTCACCATTTCTGACCCGATCTTTTTAGCGGCATTTGCTCTTGCTCTTGCCTTTGCTATGGGGTCTACCTCCATGGAGGATAGGAGGTTACCCCATCGGGGTTGTCGGCCTGATTGGGATAAGAAGATAGCTAGAACTGCGGTGTAAGAGAAGTACTTGGTCCTATTGGTACGGGGACCATGTAGTCGAGGCGACCTCACGGGTCTTGTTAGTCAAGTACTTGGCGATGTTGGGGACATCGCCCAAAGAGGCTGCAAGAAGGGATGGGCGAGGAGCAAGTATCCTATGCAAGGGAACTTGAACAAGTGAGGGTCCTACCCTAGCTTGAAATTCTGCTAGCACTTGCCTATATGCTGGGGTTGCATTTAGCGTAGCTTGGATGTCGATTTCCTTCACAAAGACTTGGAAGATGTCATTGACATCCGCCTCGGCGACATAGACCTTTTGGCGGTTTATACCATCGCCCGAAGTCGTGATGGCCATTGATCTAGCAAGAAAGGGGAGTATCAAAGCGGATCACGCGAAGCGCCTCGGGGAGCTGAAAGATGCGCCCTAAGCGTGGGAGCAAATTTGCAGGGTGCCAATTGGGGAAAGGGGGACTTATTTATAGAAAAGGGGGAAAACCCTAATTTTTGGATGACCTAGATTTTACTAAGATTAGGCAATTCTGATCTATTAAGGGATGCAATTGCAAGTTTGAAGACTATTTCTAGGGTTTGAGCATGCTAAGAATAACTACTGAACCTATTGTACAGTTTGGAGATCAAAATGGTGAAGAAATGGTACGAGGTCTCACACGTTGCGCCCAGACCGATTTTGAGAATGTAGAAATCTGTCCTGGCGCGACGTGTGAGACATGGGTCCTAATTGGGCTAGGCTTACTCAATTTAAGTGATCTAAGGCTGTAATTCCACTAAACTCATCGAGTTAGGCAGAATTGACCCCTTACTTAGTCGATTTGGAGCTGTTTTGGGCATTTTTGGGCATGGTCTCACCGTTGCCCGACCCGATTTGAGATTCTAGAAATGTCATCTGGCGCGACGTGTGAGACATCGTCTCAATTTTGCTCAAAGCTCCAATTCAATTAAAACAAAAGCTAGGGATCGATATTTTAACTTATTTAAACAGGGTTTGACACTTTATTTACACAAAAATTTCTTTATATTAACAAAACTTTACAGTTATTTACAAAATCTCAAGGCCATTCTCCCTTGATGTGGGAGGCCAGATGCATGTCCTGCTTCATGAGGGTGACCCTCTTTGCGTGTACTGTGCAAGCCCGTTGAATCTTCAAAATGCTGCACTATCTTCGCCGGCCGCCTCCTGTAAACCAACTTGACATCTCCGTCGGGTCAGCGCGTATACGTGTTATATTCTTGCATAACCCAGCGGACCAAGCGTTGGAGCGGCGCCACGGGAATCAAGAGTCGTAACTCTTACGGAAATGGCGGATCTCCTTGAGGGCTCTCGTCTTCTAGCTTCTTCTTCTTGCTCAAAGCTTCTTCCACGGTGCTCGGGGAGGCTTGGGCACAGGTGGCGGTGGCCAGTTACGCCTTGGGGGTACTCCGCCTTATTTGTTCTTACCCGATGCTCCTGGAAATAGGCATTGTATGCCTCCCACTTCTCCATATAGGAGTTGTGCTCTCTAATCCTCTTCTGATAGACCTTTACGGGGTCTATCACGCCAAACCTCCGCCGGGGTCGCGGGGGCTTTAACCACATCCCCACGTCGGAAGCGGTGGGGGCTTTGCTAAGCTGTCCGGTCTCCTCCCCTTCTTGGGCTGTCTGCTCCGGGACCTCTTCCTCCTGACCAGGGGGCTTTGAAGAGCTTTGCCCGTGCACGCACGACACGTAATCTTCATCCCGTCGTCGGTGGTGGTGAGGTCTCCTCTCCCGAAGCGGCTGGATTGATGGCGAGATCCTTTGCACTTCCCAACCTTCACCACCTTCCTCTTGCACGCCTTTATGGCTTTGGCCTTCCTCTTCTTGGACCCATTTGGCGTGGTGGTCGTCTTCTCGACTCTTTGTCCTCTGCTCCCGGCGGCGCTGTTTGGCTTCATACTTTTGGACGAAGCGTGCGAGGTCGGCCTCTTCATCCAGGGTGAGTTCCGTGCCTGCTGCTCCTCTCTTCCTTGCTCCTCCTGCGGGTGGATCTCGACTGGGGTTGCTCACAGGCTCGATTGGTCCGCTTGCTCATACTGCTCCTCACAGTGGGTTGGTGTTCCCGAGGGTTGGTCTGGGCTGTTGGCCCCCCTACACTCCAGCTCTCCGCTCCTTCCCTCCTCCTGTGCGATCTCCTCGAGGATTTGGTGCATGACATCCGGCCGGTCGTCCTCTAAGAGCTCCGTATGGTCGCTCCGGTCCGATCCTGCTTCCTCGCTTGACGAAGATTCGGCCGTCAGCGGGAGAAAGCGTTCACCGAAAATTCTCTCGAACGAGGCCTTGAGGCGCTGGCGCCGGAGGATCCGGGCTGGGCTTCCTTGCAGTCTGCTTTGTGCGGGCCATCATTTTACGGTTTGTCGATCGGAGCTAAGCGCCAGGAAATCGCCTTGACAGTCACGAGCGAAGTTCTAGGAAAGAACAGGAAAAATGGGAGGGGGTCTAGGTCTATTTATAGGGGTCAAGTTTTAGGTCAACTTTTAAACTACCTTTTTGGGTTGTCTAAAGCACCTAAAACACTTAATTAAGCAAGGTCTCACACGTTGCGCCCAGCCCGATTTCGAAAATGTAGAAATCTGTCCTGGCGCGACGTGTGAGACATGGTGGGGTCCACTATTAAATTTACATGTAACATGCTAAATCTATTGATTCTTAGCTTAAAATTAGAATTATCAAGTTATTTTACTGTAATTTACAACTTTTTGGTGTCAAAATTTGAATGTCTCACATGTTTAAGCCATTTCGATTCGAGATTCTAGAAATCATCTGGCCGGCGATGTGTGACCACCCCTACGGATGTTGGCTCATCAATTTTTAATCTTTTTACATTTTTATTCATTTTAAGCATTTACTAGCTTAGCATACCTACAAAAATGAGAAAAAAAATTTCTCATTTTTCGAGGTTTGAGGATCCTATCAAGTTAGTGCTCTCTGAACATGGCGGTGCTTTGCTCTTGGTCTCCAAGAACATAGCTCGATACCACTGTGGCGTCCCCTACTGTGTCACGGTGCACTCACCGTATACAAACGAGTTCATCCCCATACCGGCTCCATGCTAATCTGGGGCCCTCCATGACACCGCAACCATGGCGGGTTCCGGTGGGAAGAGTGGAAGGGTCATTGCACCCGTCTCCCTCGGGGCCTACCTAGGCTTCGCGGGCGTAAACATACATGTCGGTAGCATATACATCAACATCATATGACCATCAATGAAGGATGGTCTCCACATATATCAAGATAGACAAAGATCGGCCCACATCGCGGGGAATCCTACCCAAGGCTCGGGGCTCAAAGGGATGATCCGACGGCTTGGGTCTCCCCGTTCATTCGCGAGGGCATTTAATTCATGGCAATGGATTTGGGCGGCATCCGAACATGGCTTAGGGTTGTCCACTCCATCCGCCCCTCCACGGTGCACACTGCGAGTGTGGTGCAAAAAAAGTGTCGGGACCTCGACGGCCCAGCCGCCAGGATGCATAGCCAAAGGGCTACTCCCAGGGCTCATCTTCCCGGTCCAGATGGGGCGGTAGGGATCACTCCCTCGAGATCTACATGCTGACTCAAGGTGACTAGAGGACCACTTGCCCGTATTCGACTGAACCCACTGGAAAGTGAACACCACTTCGCGGGTGTCGAGCCCATGCCTTGCCCACACGCGCGTGGCAAGCCGTGGACCTAGTCACAATGATCCCCGTGGGCTTTACACACCATAGGGATGGTTCAAGAGTCGGGACATGAACCTCCTTCTCGGCCCGTCTGGCCCCTTCACCCACATCCCTGTGGCTCTTGTGCACAGGGGCGAATCTCTGGTGTGTGCTAGAGAGGCTACTCTAGGGAGCATCAACTACAAAGCTTTAGGTCTCTACCCCCTTCCCAATACAAAGGAGTTCATAGAGATACATCATCCATATACTTCAAAAGGAACTAAAGAACTAGATCTAATCTACAACATAGAGTTAGGTTCTTTGGTTAGGATCTACTATCTAGAGATCTAGAGGCACCGCTATGGGCAATCTAATAGGCTAAACCCTCTTGATTCAATGACTAAAATAGGGTTTAGACTATCTAATTGGCCAAATACCTGATCCTTGAGGGGCTCCTCCTTTGAGCTCGACCATCCCGGGCACGACGAATCAAGGGGAACTAAGGATGCAATTCTCCCAAGCGTAGTTCGAGTCGGTTTTTGGTGCTGAGGCAGCCAAAACGTAGTTCTAAAGCCCTAAAATCGAAAATTGGGCAGGTTAGGGTTTCCCACCCTATATAGACAAAGGGGTTGGTTAGGGTTTCCAATTATCCTCTTTTGGCATGTGGGATAATTGGAAATGGGCCCACTTGCCTTTAAGGGCTAGGTGGCCAAATGTGCACACATGGAAATGTGTGCCCACATTAATGTGTACATTGGAAAATGTGCACATTAATTGCACCTATGGGTGTGGCCCACTTGGCATGAAGTGTCCACTTGGAAATGTGTGCCCACATTAATGTGTACATTGGAAAATGTGCACATTAATAGTTGCACATATTTCTGGCGAGTTGCCCCCTAGGGCTACCCACCTGGCTACAGCAGCATTAACGCCGGCAGGAAAGTGGCGGTAATGCCATGGCGGCGATGCGGTATACGCCCCGGGGGGCGTATCATTGTCCTGGAACGTCACATTGGTTAAAGTAGTCTTATTAGGACATTGAATTATTTTGATAGAGGTTCGAGCCCCCGTAATTCATATTCTAAAACCTTAGGTGAAGACGTATAGAGACTCGATATTCCATCAAAACCTTAGGCGAACTCGTATTTCATATTTCGAAATCATAGGTGTCCCCAATCATAAATGACCATAAATGAAACGAGAGGTGTCCAGAGACTCCAATATATGATTTGGGTCATAGATCGACGGATCCGACGACTGTGGTAGTCCAGGGTATCTCCAAAACAATTGAATGGATTGTTATAAAAAAAAACATAGATTTAAGATAAAAAATAATTATGTAAGCTCACTGGTTATATTGGTCAAAGTAGTATGATTACGATATTGAGTTATTTTGGTAGAGGTTCGAGCTTCCGCAATCCATATTCTAAAACTTTAGGCGAAGGCATAGTTGATCCAACAACCTCAAAGATGGACTTGGGGGCTGAATGACCTCATTCCACGATTAACAAGGATTCCAGATGTAGAATTGGGGAGATAATGAATGAGCCACAAAAATCCCATACATGTTGTCACTCTGCTCAATTGACCAATTATTTATTGGCTGGGCAAAATCAACAAGTAGGCATAAAGTCAGTTAGCAGAGAAGAAACTGGTTGGAGACCAGCTTTATCAGGAACCATAAATAGAATGAAATCAAAGGAAAAATGTAGCTATTGGAGTAGGCAATTCATATGTAATTCCTTTACATAAGAATAAGCGGGCTGACCTACCCATAGAAGATGACACATATGCTGATATGGACCTCGATGGCGATGATAGCAAGAAGAGTAAACATGATATAAAAGTAACTGATGACCAGGGGGGAAGGATGGAGGTGTAAAAGGAAGAAATAAATAGATCATCAAATCATCAATTGGAATATTAGAAGAGTAAAATCCTCTGAAGCTAAGAGTAGCAGACTAGCATTAGCATTGAGAATATTTTCTCCAGACGTAGTATGTTTATAACAACATAAGTATAGGGGTCAAGAAATTGGGCAACTATTTAAGATTTTGGGTCCTTCTTTCATGGGTGTGACTTCGATGAGTGGTAAATCAAGTGCTGGCACTTTTATTGCATGGAAAAATCATATAAAGATTTCCTACTCTTTTGTTGATTTTTTTGGTAGGTGCAGTTTAGTTACATGGAAGGAGGGCGATGTAACCTAGGGTTTACTTAACATATATGCTCATAATATTTCAAGGGGAAGAGGAGCCTTATGGGCCAAAATTAGAAATTTGATGGAAAAGATAGGCACTCAGATAACCTGGATGCAGATAGGGGATTTTAATATGGTCGATTGCGCTGATGACATGATTGGAGCACTGATATTATTCATGGATTTGAAAGAGATTAATGGACCAAATTGTTATCAAAGGTATACTTGACAGAAATGCAGGGGGATGAGGGTTATACATGGAACAATGGATGGATCGAAGAAGGGCGAGCCTATGCACGACATGGTAGGTGTTATGTGCATGATGTAGCACTGTGACCAATGCCAGACTTGTATCGTCATAATGTATTGAAAAATGCAATTTCGAACCATAATCTGCAGCTCATAATCTCCTGAGATAGGAAAACTATGAAGCCTTTCAGAACTATATTTAAATTGAATACGAGATTCCTGAAGAATGTGCAATTCAATGATTGGTGTAACGATATTTGGATCTCGGCATGCAAAGATAAAACAGGTATGCAGTCTATGATTGTGGGCCTAGCCAAGATAAAACAGTTTACTAAGGAATGGGGTAGGAAGGTAGCTCAAGTAGAAAGAGTAGATTTGGACAAGTGGTATAGTGAACTGGAGTCCATTAGAAGGGTGTCTGGGGATTCAGGTGAAAGAACGAGATATGTCCTGAACCAAATAAAATAGTTGATTCTATCAAGATTCAGCAGAATAAGGTTAAGGTTGGCCTGGCATGGTTAAAAGAAGGGGATAGGTGTTCTAGGTTTTTCTTAATAGCGAGGCAAAGAGGCAGAAGGAAACAATGTCGTCCTTGCTCTTGGAGGATGGATCAATGATCGTAGATCGCAAATAGATGAAGGATTTCTCGTATTTATATTTTCGAGTGTTGTTCAAAAAAAAGTGATTGATTTTTAGGACGGTTTTGAGGACCTTGTCATGTCCAAAATCAAGGCTAATGTCACCCATTCTCAAAGGAAGTTATTAGGTCGGCCAATGTCTTTACAGGAATTGCGTGAAGCAATGTTTGATTTGGCAAAGAACAAGTGCCCTGGAATTGATGGTATTCCAATTGAGTTTTTCCAAATAAATTGGGAATGGCTTGGGGAATATGTTTATGATGCCTATAAGACTTTCTGAGTGCAATGCATTAGATGTGAGATTCAATTCAGGATGTATAGCATTAATTCCCAAGGTCAAGGACCCCCAAACAATAAATGATTGGAGACCTATTATGCTATTGTCATCCTTTTATAAAATTATTGCCAAAGGTTATGCAGAGAGGCTAAAACCCATTGCAAAGGAACATATCACAGGTACAATTTGGCTTCCTTCCCAAAATAAGTGTCCTTAATAACATTGCACTTGTGTATGAAGGCTTATATTGGGCTAGAAAAACTCATCACAGTGTCATTTACTTGACATTGGATTTTTATAAAGCCTATGATTCGGTTAGGTTGCCATTCTTAAGAAAGATGGTTTTGGACTTTAGATGTGGTGGTGAATTTACAATGCCAGTGCTGAAATTGCTTTACTCGGCAAGAAATGTAGTTATATGTTTTGGTGGAACATCTTTAATCTTTCTAGTAGAGATAGGGATCAGACAGGTTGTCCTTGGCTCCTTTGTTAGTTAATAATATTGCGGTGGATTTGTTACAACTCATTCTATCTGCGATAGATGATAAGGTCATTTCAGGTCTTGTCATGCATAATGGAACGTAACAGGTCTGCAGTCAATATGCAGATGATACTTTGGAAGCTCTTGCCTGTGGAATCTTCTTCCAAACTTTTAGGCATTCCATTAGGTGTGAATATATCATCTTCTAAGTTTTGTGATGAGATTCTTTTGGAGTTGAATAAACATCTTAATTGGTGGAAGGTAGCGAAGTTATCCATGGAAGGGAAGATGGTGGTAGCTAAATCTGTATTATGCAGCACACGTTTATGCAGCTTCGGTCATGCTGGCTCCTCCTGACAAGATAGAAGAACTATCTAGTCTGATCAAAAATTTTGTCTGGGGAGACAATGAGGTGTATGCCGACGTGAAAGTAGTATGGAGGAAGTGTATGTTGCCTAGGGCTCATGGAGGTTTGGGGATGATAGAAATCGATCTTCATTGTAAGGTGCTAAATTTGTAAGTTTATATAGAAAATCTTAAATGGCAATTTCATTTTCCAGGATTCGAACTTCTCTCTCACTCTCTCAGTCGCTGCTTTTCTGTGTTCCTGGTGGAAAGCCATCTGTTAGAGCAGATTTGCCTTGGGCTTTGTCGTATAAGCTAAAGCCTTATTCTGGAGCATCCCTTTTTCTGCAGGGGTTATTTAAAGCATGGCATGCTATCAAACCTATCTTCAAGCTTGATGAGTAGGCATGTCGTCCAGGCCCTAGTGTAGAGGTAGGGGTACAGAAGAGGTGGAAGCAAGCAAGCATTGAATTTGATGACAGCTGGTACCAATCAGGAGGATTAGTTCCTTGGAATGTGTTTAAAGGTGTTTTCTCATTGAACGCAGTCTCAATATTTGATGGAAGGTTCATTTATATTTCTAAACGCTATTAAATTACTTGCCCAAGATGAACTTTTGCTTTTGCCAAGTAAATGGGAGGTGAACCTCAATAGGGACGAGTTGGTGTGTATATGCAAATGGGCCTAGAAGGACATATTGCCACGTTATTGTGGCAAGTGCACAGGGTCTCGAGGATGAATAAAGTGGTGCACAAGGTGAGCCCAATTTGTCCTGTCTCTGGAAGAGCAGAAGAAAATCTAGAACATTGAAAATCTAGAACATTGTATGATCTCTTGTCCAGATATTCAATTGATATGGGACAAATTCAAGGTGACATTTCAGATTCTGTTACCAGTAAAGGAAGTGGTAATAGAGAGATACCCTAGTGCATGGCATCTCCAAATGAAGCTAGCTATCCACTTGGCTAAGGGTTGGACGTGTTGGTATGTATGGAAGAGACGAAGACTTTTGACATTTTCCAAGGCCAATTAGTTCAGGCCTCTAGCTTATTGAGGTCACTTAACATTTTCAGGGCCAATTATTTCAGGGCAAATTAGTTCATGCCTCTAGCTTGTTAAGGTCACTAAGAGAGCAAAGCTCTCTAAACAAATCAGCTGCTTAGAAGTGAATGAGAATGTTGTACAACAAATGTGGGATGGCTATATTGGTCATTCTAAGTTTTAAGTGACAATGGATGCATGGTTACCTTTCCATCATTCATTTATTAATAAAATTGTTGTTGTACCATTCAGCAAAAGCTATACCAATGTTCATAGGTTAATTGAGAATTTTATCCTTCAATAAAAAAAATCTTTGAATAATGGCTGGAAAAAAAAATAGTGGCTAATACTACACAAGAATAGAAATTTCACTCAGAAAAAAATTGCAAAATTTAAACCCCAATGGTTTGAAGAACAGCCTTGAACCTTACGATGGCGTTGTTAAAATAACAATGGATGAAGCCTCACAGTAATATAGAACGATGTAGTTGCGACCATGACAAACAGCTGCCATTATAAAGACGCGGATCTGTAGATCAACGCCAAATCATTGTTCTGCCATAGATTTGATGATGTCCGAATCACCTAGAAAGAAAGACAAAAGCGTAAGAGCTTCTGAAATTGAAATATAATGAAATGTTAACAACATACCTGGATCGGTAATCGTTAGAACACTAACACGGTAATATTTTCCACAAGCTGTTCCAAGATCCACATTGTCTGCCAATAATAAATACATAATGAGCTCAAGATGAAGCAAACCCAGAAAAATAGAATTAGTACAATAGTTGTTACATACTTCCAATGTAATGATGTACATTTGTTTTGGACAACATGGCATAATACTCGATCTCAGATTTTCTCAAATGAGGAGTGTTACTGGATATAATAACAAGCTTTCCTGTAGGAAAAATAGAATGCATATTAAACTGAAAGAAAAAGGTAGCAGATTAGGAGGCCAAGAACATACCCTTGCCACCGCGTAGAGATTTGAGGGCGGTCTTATATCCCAAAGTATACTTGCCACTCTTCATAACAAGAGCAAGCCTATTGTTGATGCTTTCTTGAGTCTTCTTCTGCACAATAGCTGAATCAATGTTCCGGCCATTGCTAAAATATTCTTAACTCAAGATAGGCATACCGTCTTCTTGGCGATCACCATGCTTTCTTCGCCGATGGAAAGTTGGGTCGGCGCTGGAAAATTGGCCGCAGCTTAGCCGCTACTCAAGAACCCTAAAACAATAGGTTTTATATATATTCTAATAATTAGTTAGGGCGCTTTCCCATGGGCAGAAATGAGCTAAGAAACTGAGTCGCTCAGGTTAAGAACCTCATTTTGAAAGTAATCCCGACAATTATGGACCTGGACCTGGGTCTGACCCATCCATGTCCGTCCGTCCATGGGAAAGCACCCTTATACCAATAAAAAGAGACAACATGAATTATACCTTGAACAAAATATGAAAAAACTTTAAAACCAAAAACACTTTGCAGTTAACCTAGCTCACTTGTATGTTGCAATTCGTTTGGCTTTGAAAAAAAACTAGTAATGGGTGCCCCATGTTGCCCAGCTTGACCTACCGATGAAGTGAAGAGGGGGTTAATTCCCCTTCTGAGCCTGTGATGGGGACTAAATAAACACTTCCACTGGTATTATGCATCCCACTCCTAACCGGCAGGCTTTCTAATCCAAGAAATCCCTGCCCTTGATCCAAGCTCTGTGATAGAGCATAACAGGCACGTGTTCAGCCTGCAAAGTTCGCAACAGGGCAGCAGCGTGCATCTGGGAGCCCCAGGATGCATCTTTGAGCCCATGATTCATCCTTGGCTGATAATCCAGTTTGGGAGTTGATAATCTAGCTGTGGAGGATACCGAGCATGTGATAATCGATCTGGGGAGCTGATAATCCAGTTGTGGGTGCAGCTTCGGGTGGGGCAGCTTGCCTGCCGGTTAAGGGGGTTAATCCCCCTTGCTTGCCTGTTATGGCAAATAAACAGGCTCGCCCTCCCGGGCTCGCCGCCCAAGAACAAAAGCTTGAAAAACGGTGGACAACTAAAGATATGTCCTTTGCTTCTTTTCTTGTTTTTAAACGAGGTTTGACAACAACGATCGTAATTGTGCCATGCGTATGTCCAATACTTCAATTATAGACACCTTGTTGAAAAGGGGTGTTGACAATGGCCACCAATAAGGTCAGGGGTTCAAACCCCGCTTGTTGCAGTCAAAGAGAGACAGTAAAGATAGGCTTATCGTCTAAGGTGGCCAGGTGGTTAGGTCATTGAGCTCGCACCCGAGGGCATAATAACCCACCAACTATTTGACCGATGAGTAAATTGGGCAAGTGCAAGTCTCGCAAGGATAAGAGTGTGCAGTTCCCTTTCGTTGTTGTCTTTTTTTTTTAAGATTGAAATTTAGTATGGTCTTAATCACCTTTGATTTTGCGATGTTGGTTTTAGTGATTTTACAATGATGGTTTTGCATGATGTTGGTCTCTCGTATAAAAAGCCAACTTTGCATGTTACACATGGCAAAATTCTTCTCCAATTGTTTTTTTTTTTTTTTGAAGAACGTGTTTTACTTCATATTATACACTCAAAATATTACAAAGTACTTCCAGAAGTAAGAAATGTCCCCGAAGCATCAATCACTTTTAGATGATCACTCCATATTGGAATTTTAATACGATCAGGTCAATTAGAGATCTGAAAGCAATTATACAACTTCTTACGAATTTCTTGAAGCACCACCTGAGAAGAAATACGCTTATCATAAAAGACCTTTCTTTGCCGTCGCTTCCATACACTCCATATTAGCCAAGACTTTGCCATGGGAAATGCAATCCTTTTAGAAGCGATCCCAATCGATTTGGATAAATACCCAAAAGAAAGTCTTGACTATCCAAAGATACTCCAAAAGAGAATGCACGGCCGGACCTAAGACTACTCACTCACGCACACAAATATAAACAAGGTGCTCAATGTTTCAATGCACCGCTCACACATTGGGCAAAGTGGGCTTACTCCCTACTTAAAAGCGATGAACCATCTCATTAACTCTCAAAGAGCGATGAATCACCCAAAAGTAGAACATTTACCTTTGGAGGATTATATTTAGACCAAACAAGGTTCCATATGGATTGCCATTGAGAAGGCAAAGTCCGTAAGTGCCATTTTCGAAGGTGATAAAGTATTTGAGGAGATAAGCAATCTGTAAAGCATGAACCGACTAGCTTCTTGCCTTCTTTAATACCTTGAACAAAGTTCCGATCTTGTTACCCACCTTCTTAATTAGAGGAAGAGCACTTGCTACATAAGCCCATATATACGATATCTTTATCCAACAACCCCTATGTCTCCAAAACCATTGCCAAGGAGCAATGTCAATACCAAAATACCAGCTGCTCAATAGAAATAATACACCGCTCCTCCACCTCGCTGGGAATGCGCGATGCATAAATTCTACATAAACCGGGTGTAGTTGTCCATGAGTATACAAAGGCAAACCACGTAAAGGGGAAGATGCCCGGAGACAAGCTTTCCAATCAAATGTAATCACTGGCTGAACTACCTTCCAGGCCCGAAGCAAGCCTTTCAGTACTGGAGAGGCATGTGAAGAAGCTTTCAATGGATATAACAATGCCCAAGGGAGCTCAAATCTCACACCTCGCTTATGAAAAACCATACACTTCTTTACTAATTGTTTAAGTAACTTCATACCTGGTGATGCACAATCACCTTTCAACAAACTGAACAATAGCTTAGAAGCTAAGACCTTACCCTGTAAAGAAAGATCCAACATACCAAGACCTCCTTGTTGTTTAAACAATATACATTTCTTCCACGCCACCTTCACAGTGCCTCCTTGATCGGTACACCAGACAAAATCTCTTACAATCTTTTTTATCTCTGCAAACTTAGAAGCCGGAGCCAATAGAACCTAAAACCAAATAAATATGTATTGTTCAATCTTACGACTTAGCTACTTGAATTCTACCTGCCAAGGATAACTTTGAACAGTTGCCTTTGTAAATTTAAGATAATTTCATCCCATGCTTCATTCATGTCAATATCTAAACCAAAGGGGACTCCTAGAAGCTTTGTCTTTGCAGATGGTACAACAACCTTCCAGGCATACTCATATAGAAAATGCGGAACTGCTTCCTTCCCCACCCATAAAGCACTACACTTAGCCCAATTAAGGAGACAGCCAGATGTAATTGAAAATATATCCAAAATCTTTTTTATTATCTGCACATTATTCTCTTCACCATCCACTAGCAAGAAGGTATCGTCTGCAAACTGATTAACCAAAACCTGTTCACCTTCCTCCAATAATAATCCCTTTACCAAACCATCCTTTTTAGCCTCATGCAATAGTTGCGGAAGTCCTTCTGCCACTATAGTAAACAAAAAAGGAGCTAGAGGGCAACCTTGCCTCTAGCTCCTTGACCCGCTGGGCAGAGGCAGCAGATGTGCGAGCCCTCACACAGGCAGGCTTTAGACCCCGCCACTCAACGATTGACCATATCTTTACACTGCGGGCACTGATTGAAGACAGCCGGAATCATCGGCAGGACTTGTATTGCTGCTTTGTGGACTTCGGGAAGGCTTTTTGATACGGTTCCCCCGAAAAAGTCAGGCTAGACTGCGTCAACCGGGCTCCATTTTGTGTGGCGTAATGCCATATACCGTGTTGTATGAGAGTTGTTTTGGCGGGATGCAGCCGACGGGTAGAGCATTCACCAAGAGTATCGGGGTCCCAGGGTTGCCCCCTCTCGCCAACACTTTTTGGCCTCTACATTGATCGATTAGAGCCCCAGCTTATCGAGCATGGGGGGATGGCATACGCCTTTTGCACCGTGTCATCCGCCGGCTCATCTATGCGGACGATGTTGGCCCGCCGCCCACACCCCGAAGCTATGCGCTCACACGGCGCCCTAGACACATTTTGTCGGGCTTCTACGACATGCGCCAGCGTCAATCCGCCAAGACCGGGGTGGTTCTCATATCCTCTTCACGCCACCCCATGCCTCCTGCACTCACATATCGGGGGCGGCGGACGCCACGCCCACCTACAAGTACCTAGGGGTGGAGTTCCCTCCTCGCTCTGGCCTGGGAGGCGCCTATCCGGCTATGGGTGACAGTTAGCCGGAAAGCGCTTTATGCCATCTTGAACAAATCACCGTGGCGAGCTCTATGATTGGGGCCATCACTACATCCGTTCGCACCGGTCGAGCCCGCCCTTCAGACGGGTCGAGGTTTGGGGCCCTCGTTTCTTTGGCGACACAGAATGACTTGGAGCAGGTGCGTAGGCATTTTTGGCACGGGCACTTGGGGTGAAACCTTCATCCCCCTATCGATTCTCGCTGCAGAAACTGATTCTTGCCGCTTCGGTGGCGACCCTTTGATAGACACATCGCCTATTTTCGAAAGTGGTTACTATGGGTGATGCTCGGCCCCGCGACAGGCTTACACCGTGGCCATGGGTCCGCTGGCGGCTTAGGGCCCTGTTGGAGGGGTAAGAGAGATCGGTTCGCCGATGGAATGTGCAGAGCACGATGTCGCAGGTGGGCACGGCCGCCGATCGTGGCGACTGCGAGTACCTAGGCGCTTGTTTCCTTGGCAAGCTCGGGACCCCGGCTCTAGAGCACGTCAAAATGGCCCATTACAAGGAGCACATCAATCCGTGTTAGCCCGGCCCACAGCTCTACCTGCGTTCCTACCGCCTCGAAAAAGCTGAGACTCATTGCCTCCTTTCGCATCGGTGCCCACCATCTTCGTGATCGAGGCAGGCGGTGGATTGGGGAGCCCCGCCAGACGAGCTCGTCGGTCTTTGTCAAACGGGTGCCATTGAGGATGAGTCTCACACTTTCCGAGTTGCCCAAGTTCCCGGCGATCCGGGCGGATCACGCCCCTTAATGCGGCCGGACTTGCCCTTGCATTTGCCGATGAACACACCACAAGACGTGCCACGGGTCGCACATTCAGGAGGTACTGGACCTGCGAGGTCACCTTTGCCCCCGCGCCGCCTTGCGATTAGGCACTACTGTGTGGTGCATGACCAGATATATTTGGGTGTTTGCATTTTATATGTTAGGACGGTTTGTCGGCCAGGTTGATTGTTTGCCACGTTTTTCCCTCGAAACCCTTGGCGGGGTTTTTTTATCCCGCGATGAATTAAACTGTCGCGTTTTTGTATTGGGTCCCATAGGCCCATTGGTCTCCTCGTGGACTATAAAAGAACCTTCCTTCCTTCCTTATTCCACGTTCAATTATAAAAAGCACCAATGGTTCTCCAATTGTTGGTGCTATTGGGAATATATAATATAGTAATATATAGTATAGTATGATATGGAGGAATGTATACTCATGTGTGAGATGTCTGTTTATAGGAGACTTATGCCTTTTCACTTTTTTTTTTGATGTTTTTGGTTGGGGCGTTGACATGCAAAAAGTTAATCATCTGTGGGCGTTGGATATATAGCCAATGGTTAATGACAGATAAATCTGTAGACATTGGTTAATGACCCATAAAAGATAGATAGATAGATAGATAGATAGATAGATAGATAGATAGATAGATAGATAGATAGATAGATAGATAGATGCCATGGAAAGGAACTACACATAGTGCGGCTCTAGGCGGCCTCAAGCTCGAGATATGGATGTTCTAAGAGTAGTGTATTAACACTAGACCAAATGCCCAATTGCAATGGAAATCTAGTATCATAAACATTCCTTGAAACATGTCACATGCCAAGAAACATGTCGCATGCACATGCAACAAGCACATGTAAAATTTGCATGCCACCTACACATGCCAAAAACGGACCTTGGAAACCAAGGTCTAGATGAAAAGAAAGGGTCTTTTCGCCTTTATGGCATTTTTTACCACCAAAAAAATTCAAAAGGATCATTCCCAAACCTTATGGTATAGAGGATTGGACGACTTATACTGCAACTTAGCCAAATGACATTGTCATTAGTATAAACATAGCATCCTTGTGAAGCAACCTTATTAAGGATTTGGGATGCATACGAATACATTCTGTCTTGTACTTTATGAAATCTTCAAGACTCCATAGCTTAATAAACAACTGCAAGCATCTCCATTTTTCTCACACATTTTGAATAGGTTTTTATTTAGTAGCTTATACATTAGAACAATAAGCATCTCTTTTTTCTCTTACATTTTTTAATAGGTTTTCTATTAGGGCTGCAATCATTTCCTATCGTTTACTTTATAAGACGCAAAGCTCCTTGCATCTATAAAAGGTAAAAAAAACACTGCCAGAAGTATTCCTTGCAAAACGATCTCTCAAAAAGATTTCATGAAAAACATTTTCCATATCCAATTCTATTGAACTGATCTAGGAGTAAAATATGGAACCATTGCCCACAAACTCTAAAGAAAGAAACTCAACTCTGATACCAATTGTATAAATAAGGATCTTAACCTGCAAAACATCAAGTTAGTAGAAAGTAAAACCCCACATGGTACTCGATTTACCACCCAACTGGACCAAGCAGAAAAGATGTTACCAAATCAAGCTATCAATCCATAAGACTGTATAAGAATAAGCTCTTTCTAGCCACCAACCACTGGTATTACATGAAGCCCTTTTAAAGATATTATCAAGCAAGAAGCTAGAGAAAATAATATAAGATTTCATCATCAAATATAGAAAGAGGTAGAACTAGTTATGTAGTCTAGGTTAGGCCCCTATGAACCTTTCCATATATAACTCTCAAACCGTAAGGAATCTATGGATAAACAAGCTCAATCCGAAAACTAAACTTTTAGGGCTTTCCAGCAAGGTAAAGGTCATCCAGTTCTAGGTTGTCTGCGTCAAAATCATCCTTTTATTCATAGGCAACAACACCTTTTTTGCTTTTAAATAAAGGAGAAGGTTTACTTTTAACTTGCTCTTAGTTGGTCTCCGTGGACGATAAAATCATATTCTATTCTATTCTTTAATAATATCAAGGTTTAGACCTACTAGATGGGTTTCTTACTTGAACATATCAAATGCAAGATCGCTCCCCGTGTACCATATTTCCCTTCTTAAGACCGATCGGCCACGATCATCTGCCTCAAGGGCGTAACTTCTTTAAAGACTGATAGAACTCGATCATCTATCTTAAAGATTTCCATCCCTTCTTAAAGACTGGTCGAACTCGATCATCTGTCTTGAGAAGTAACAACCTTTTCCCAAAGCTAGTCACTTAACCATCTGCTTTGAAATGATTTTCACCTCTTCTCTGAGGCTGGCAATCTTACCATCTGCCTAAAGAGGATTTCTACCTCTTTTCTAAGCTGGTAAACTTACCATCCGCCTTAAGAAAAATCTTTAAAAAGTATTTGTTATTGCGTTGCAGTCACGATAACCTCGTAGTATCTTTCCTCCAAATAAACCATTTTAAAATGCTCTCATTCAAATTAAAATGGTTTAAAATATTATGTACCTTATAAGCCGCAAACACCTAAACCTTTAGTTAGCTCATTGCATCTATGAAAGGCATAAAGACACTTCTCAAAAGTATTTCATGCAAAACAATCTCCCAGAAAGAATTCTTGTAAAACATCCTCGCCTCCAATTCTATTCCACTGATCGAAGAGTAAGATATGGAACCATTGCCCCAAAGCTCCAAAGAAAGAAACTCAGTTATGATGCCAATTGATATGAATAAGGATCTTAATCTGCAAAACACCAAGTTAGTAGAAAGTAAAACACCACACGTTACTTGATTACCACCCAACCGGACCAACTAGAAAATATGTTACCAAATCAAGCTACCAATCTGCAAGACTGTATAAGAACAAGTTGTTTCTGGCCACCAACCACTGGTGTTACAAGAACTCTTTTAGTGATATGATCAAGCAGAGGTAAGGCTAGGCTCATCATCAGACATAGAAAGAGGGCAGAACTAGTTGTGAAGTCAACTTAGACCCCTATGCACCTTTCTGGGCATAACTCTCAGATCGTAAAGAATTCATGACTAAACAATTTCCAATCCAAAACTAGACTTTAGGAGCCTTCCAATAAGGTAAATGTCGTCCAATTCTAAGTTGTGATCGTCGAGATATCACTTCTCAAATTCATCCTTCTATTTATAGGTAACACCACCTTCTTTACTTTTTCACTTTTAAATAAAGATCAAGGTTTGTTTTTAATTTTCTCTTTAATAATATCAAGCTTTAGACACATTGGATGGCTTTCTTGCGTGATCACATCAATATATATTGTTGCATGCAAGGCCACTCCCTCGAGCACCATATCAATCCCACCACTGCATACCGATTTGTCGCCGAAAATGCCAAAATTGACTGGTTATCACACATAAGCAACCAGTAGTTGCAGATATCCCCCTCCGCTTTTCCACCAATTTGATTTGCTCCACTTCCAGAAGAGTGAATCTAGCAGATGTAAACAATATCTAGGCATCATTTTGCCTTGGCTTCCAATGATATGCCGCCACGTGGCACACTTTATATCCCAGGTAGCAAATGTACTTACATTATGAATTTTATGTGATGTTCTCTGTCTTGGCCATTGGATCGAAAAAACGTGGCACAGAATCGAAGACAATCATCAACGTTTCCATTTAGGAGACTTTCATGGCGTGAAAACCCGTCGACGCACAGCAGAAAAGTCCATATAAGAGACTTTCCTGGCGTGCCAACCAGTCTCCTCGCTGTCCCGCGTGCTTGGAGGCAGGTTGACACGTCAAGAAAGACTCCTAACGGACTTTCCTATATACAACATGATAATTGGACCATAGTTTTGGATTGAGTCAATCCTATGGTGCCACATGGCATGCCTACATTCCCGAATGGAAAAGGGCAAGCCAATTCCATGCACTTAACTTTGGCAGCCACAATTCATTATTGCATTTAACACTGAAATTTTTACACAATTTTCAGATTTGAGACAGAAAGAGGGATTTATTATGCAACACAAGCTGGGAACAATCTTGGTTGTTTTTCAATCATATAAGAAATGAGCAGCTAACAAGCTTTTACACCTTGAATAATGTTGAAAAAATATTTACCTACGTATCACAACACATCTGCACCAGTAGCTCAATAGAGTAGGAAGATAGTCCTTGTCTTGTGTTGCTGCAAATCGAGGTTGCTAATTTTTCAAGCATAAAAATGATGCTTGCTTAGCCAAGCCCTGTCGAAATAAAACTATACATTTTGGCATAGCAAGCAATATGAAAGACTCTAGTGACACATTTTTGTCTCTTCTTTCTTCCGGATCCATACATTGTCTTAACAAGCAGGGCATGACTCCTTGGTAGTAAGATACTGAACATATGCAACAGGTTTGGTAGAGAGGCTGGGCCTGGATGCCTTTCTATAAATAGCCCCTAAGTCAGAACCAGATATAACAAAATAAACTCCATTTAAGAACATGTTTACTCCAGATCTCCAATTCCAGTTCTTCCATATCACTTTATTTGTATATTCTCGTTTTGTAATCTGCTTATAATGAGGCATTGGCAAAGATTTGAGCCATCGGATCAGCATTCTGGGGAGGGACGAATCATCTATATATAGGCTATCATATCATTTAGCAGGTACATTATCGGTCTCTTTTCACGGTAGCATTTCTTGGTTTTCCCTCTACCCGCCCTTATATATTTGACTATTTGATTTATCTTTTTCTTTATGTTATATCCACATGATTGGTGACATTATTATTATTTCCCATCCATTTGGATGACGCTGTTATTTTCTATCTACATGATGATGCTATATGTATCCATCTACATGATGATGCTATTATTATTTCACAACCGCTAAGTGATGATGTTATTTGCCACCCACTACATGATGCTATTATTTTTCAACCACTAGGCGATCTTATTTTTTCCACCCACAGGATGATGCCATCTATTTTTCTATACGTTGGTGGCACTTCTTTCCAATTGTATACTTGTTGTTGACATAGATATTTGGCTAATGCTTCTGCTCTATTGGTTTTCCTTTAATTTAAGTGATCGTTCGCCTACAGAAAAATTGGCCGATTCCAACGAACGTGTCGGAGGTCCGCAGTTTTCTAGAGTCGGCAGGATATTACCGTAAGTTTGTTAAGGACTTCGCTAAGCTTGCCGCACCTCTTACGAACCTTACAAAATATAAGAAGGTTAGAGATTGGATGGCACACTAGAAGGAGAAGGTCCAGGCCGAATTTCAATCACTGAAGGATGCCATGACAACCGTTCCAGTTCTTACCTTGCCGGATCCTCACAAGGATAAGTACGTTGCCATAGATGCCAGTAAGATTGCTATAGGTGGAGTATTAATGCAAGAGGGTAGGGTAATCACCTATGATTCAAGAAAGATGAATGACGCAGAACAGCGATACCCCACGCATGACCAGGAATTACTTGCCATCATACGTGCTTTGCGTATTTGGAGACATTATTTGATTGGGGGACGATTCCAGCTGGATACAGATCACCAAAGTCTCCAATATATTTTCACGCAACCCCACCTTAATCTTAGACGACGACGATGGATGGAATTTTTTGAAGAGTATGATTTTGAAGCAGTTTATAAGCCGGACAAACATAATATTGTTGCTGACACACTTTCCAGGCATCCATTGGTCACCCGAACGCATTGTAATGTGATTTCCACTCTCACCAGCAAGTTTGGTAAGCAGATACAACAGACTTTTTCAACAGATCCTGAATTTCAGGAAATATGACAAAGTCTATCCAAGGAAGCCAGAACGAATAAGGAAAGGGAAACTTTCTGTCATTATAAAAACGAAGGTAGTCTTCTTTATTATAAGAATAAGTTATATGTTCCCGAGACATCAGGAGTTTGCAAGCTCATTCCCCACGACACACATAACAGTCCTATAGCGAGGCATGCGGGATTTATGAAGACATATTTCAAGATTCGCTCCAACTATTTTTGGCCAGGGATGAAGAGGCACATTGCTCGATACATTAAGCAATGTCAGATATGTCAGTAAACAAAGGCGAAAGAGTTACGCATCCCAGGGGAATTGCAACCCTTAGATATTCCTAATGCAAAATGGGAAGTAATTACCATGGATTTCATCGTGGGGCTTCCGCGCACTTTAAGGGGCTTTGATGCCTTAATTGTTGGTGGTCGACAAGCTTTCTAAAATGACACACTTTTTGCCATGTAGAACCACAGATACTGCATTAGATACCGCCTTGTTGTTCACGAAGGAGGTGTTCTGCCTTCATGGGATGTCCCCTACCATTATCTCAGATAGGGATTCTAAGCTTGTTAATGCATTTTGGAAGGATTTCTTTAGCATATTCAAAGTAAGCTTGCCATGAGCACAGCTTACCACCCGCAGACGGATGGCCAAACAGAGCGTACCAATCGCTTAATCGAATATATGCTACGTAACTATGTCTAGAACAAGCAATCCAAATGGGCATATTATATCCATTCGTTGGAGTTCGCATATAAGAGTACTAAACAGGAGTTTTCAAGGATGTCTCATTTTATGATCAACTATGGCTACCAATGCCTTACTCCAGACACGTGGCATAATCTGGTTTTTAAGGTGGAAGTCTCTCAACAATTGCTTACAGATATGCAAACCCTAGTCGAGGAAGTTCAAGGGTATTTGTTAGCTGCCAGAACCCGACAAAAGAGTCTTGCCGATCGGCATCGAACACCACAAGAATTTCAAGTAGATGAGTCATATGGCTAAGGATCAAGGTGAAGCAGGCCGGATACAAAATAGGCAATTGCAAGAAGCTTGCACCTAGATGGGCAAGACCCTTTGAGATAACCGAGAGGATAGGTTCTCAGGCCTACCGGTTGAATCTACCCGCGCATTTGAAGGTCCATAAAGTCTTTCATGTGAGTCTTCTCAAGAAGTATGACCTCGATCCAGAAGATATCCTTGACACGCTGACAATTCTGGAGATGACGGAAGATCAATTGGAGATTGTGTATGAGGCTCTCCTTGATCGTGCATATAAGCAAACCCGCAGAACTCAAATCTTGCAGTATTTGGTTAAGTGAAAACGGATGCAACCTGGGTTCTTAAAGCGGATTTGAAGAAGGTTTACCCAGACTTTATGCGAGAATGCCAGGGCCGAACCATTCAGGATGCGATCGACTCCAACCCTAATGGTAAGCATTGCGTTATGGATCCGACATGGATCATATAAGAGTTGATCCGACAGGGATCATTTAAGGGGTTGGATTACATGCATCCTAGTTGGGGAATTGGGCATATAGGCATACATAATAGGACACATTCGTCTATAGCTATAATGGGAACATTGCTATTCCTTACACCGAGACGAAATGCAAGCCTTAGGCATGATAGGATTTCCTTCATTCATATTTCTTTTTCTTAAGGGGCGGTCCCTTCAACCACACTCTTTTAAATATTTTATAGGTATTGATGTACTGTAATTCTGCAGGCCAGTAGCGCATACTGACGTACTGCAGAAGATTCTAGGCCCCAGTCGGGGGCCATCTCTTGTTATTTCACTATTATTTTGTATGTGTGCTCTTATCTAATTTTTGGTGATATGATATTTATTGTCGATTGTCAAGGGACTTTGATCCTAAAACACCTTTATGTAATCCTGTATTACTTCAACAAATAAAGTTATCTTTTATAATTTAATTGTCTTTTTAGTAAACTAACCCCAATGTTGAGGACATCATTATTCCAAGGGGGAATGTGATGTTCCATGTACTTATAAGGTATATGTATACATACTATGACATGTCACCATGGTATAAGTAGACCCTTATGGGTCAATAGGGGATAACTTGGGTTAACCTAAAAGGGTTTTTATTAGCTATGATAAAATATTAGTGAGTAAATAACCTAATTAGGCTAATTAGGTTATTAATTAGTAAAAGTCAGCCAAATAGGCAGTGCCACCTGGCCCAAATTGATTGGCCAGGGGGAACTTGCCAAGTTTGGAGGGCAAATTGAGGCCCTACCCCCAATTATGGCCCAAATCGATTTGGGAAGAGTTGGAGGAAGGAGGAGCTATCAGCTACTGCAACCAGACTTGAAGAATGGAAGCCTTTCGTGACAATGGCTCTAGCCAAGAGACTGGTTAGTCCCTAGTTCTCTGATTAGTTGGATGGTAAGTTTTTTTCTATGTGCTACTATGATTATGATGGATACTTTGATAATGATTATGTCCTCTCTTCCTGTTTCTCCTGTGTGTCTGGGGTTAAGGGAGGGTAGAGACCTGAAAGCTTCCTAGTATTAGAGATGCCTCTAGCTAGAACCATTAAGACCCAGTAAATACGGCCTGTGCACAAGAGACCACATGGCTGTAGATGCTATGTTGTGATTCAGCACTAGACAACGGGTATGATGGGGAAACGGGGATGGGGTCTTGCCTAGCTTGGCTATGGGACTCCTATAGTCTGTTAGGCTTATAGTCGGTCACTGAATGTGGGCCTGGGTTGCAGGCGACGTGCCTATATGGACGTCCCAGACTCGAACGGGCGCGGTGAGCCAACCTTTAGATTTGGTACGGATGCGGGGGTCACTGATATGGCACATGTTCTCTAGCACATCCAGGGATCCGTCATGCCCGGGGAGGGGACGTTTCCCTGACCTGCCTCATCGGACCAGGGAGATGTAACCCGGAGTAGTCTCATAGGGTGATTCCATGAGATTGCATCTCCGAAAGGCTACAATCACGCCATAGCATATTTCATACCTGCAAAGTGTGCATAGGAGGGGCGGATGGAGTGGACTACCCTAGCCATCGTTCTATGCTAACCAATGTCAGGTTATACCCAGGGGGGGTGCTATGGCCAAATTGGCTTGGAATGAACTATATCGTGATAAAAAGGATAGGGAAGTGGGTTGCAAATATCTCTGCATGCAAGCGCAAGTTCTGGCTGCCAAATTCATATGGAGAGCTTTACATGGTGAGTCATCTCCGGCTTTGAGATTTGTTTCTTATTGGCTGAAGCTAGGCAAGTTGGAAGGGAAACCCTCTCTACCACGAGATGAGCTAGGGGCACTATACTATAGTTTTAAGATGGCTCCCCAGACATCCCCAGTAACGAGAAGGACTCTCCAGGCCTGGAAGGAAATACAACACATATTTATCCCTATGAATCCTCTTAGAGAAGAGGGAGGATTTAGTATTTTCTGGAACACACAAATTTGGGAAAGGGGAGGGCTTCCCTTAGCCCTCTTTCATCCTCGCATCTTCATTAAGTGGAATAATGCAGGTATTACCCATGTTTATATGGCATCCATACTGCTAGCCCCGCAGAACAAAGTACGTGAGCTCATTGCAATAGTTCGGAACTTTATATGGGCGGGTACTGAGGAAGGTGTTGTGATTAAGGTGGCGTGGTCGAAGTGCATCCTTTCCAAATGGGCAGGTGGTCTGGGTATGATGGACTTCTTACTGCAGAGCAAAGTCCTTATTTCAAAGTTCATTTAGAGCCTTCTGAATGGTGAAGATGATTCTCCTGGTTTACGCCTTCTTAAACAAGCTCTTGGTCACTGTATCTCTCTAGGCAAAAAGGCTATCAAACCAGTCCTACCTTGGGCATTATTTCAGACTCTGCAGCTTTTTTTCTCCATTTTTGCGTGGCTTGTTGATCGCATGGGAGGCAGTCAAACATCTTTTCTGGCCATGCCCCTCCATCCACGCCCTATATGGAGACTCCATGGTAGTGGGTACCACTGCCTCCAGACCCCTCAGCACCTCCACTGGCAGCATCAGTTCATCCGCTTACACAGAGATGATGGATTCTGGCAAGCGTTGTCTCTATTCAAGCATGGTACGAAGCATGTCGCCTACTATCTTGACCTGAATTTCAGGCAAGGTTCCTGCTCTTTCGTTGGGATGTGTCTCTATGGGAGAAGGTCACAGAACATTTGCCTCTTGTAGTGCAAGTTGGTGTTGCTAAAAGAGTGCCATGGGGCTGTCATGAAAATATTCACAAAGGCAAGCACTTTGTCAGATCAGTATATCGCCTTCTTTTAGCACCACAGCCCCTCCAGTTGCCAGATGGGTGGCATCTACAGGTTCCGCAGCGCACTTTGTGTCGTACATGGCGATGGCTTTGGGATAGGTTGCTCCACCCTAAAGTCTTGTACTATGGTGGCAGGTTATCCACAGGTGCCTGCTCGTTAATGCCTTCCGACATCGCTATGATCCTCGCATATCTGCAGCATGCCTGCTCTGCCTTTCAGCCGTTGAACTCTTGAGCACTGTCTCTTTGATTGTCCAGAGGTTCAACCAGCGTGGTCCAAGCTACAGGGCTTGTTTAATAGTACTTTGGACTGCCGATGCATCCTCTTGGCGTCCTATCCTAATGCGTGGCCCTCAGCTAAACAAAGGGCATTCCATCTTGGTTCTGGTTGGCTCCTATGGTCGATATGGAAGCATCACAGACACCACATCTTCCAAGACATTTATTCATCTGCACATGGTGTTATTACGATGGCCCATAAAAAGATACTGACAGCCTATGAGTACTACTCTCTTGATTCAGAAATGATGGAACGCATCTGGATCCAGTATTTTCGAATTGATTCTTATCGTTAGTCTCCCTTTCTGGAGTAAGCAGATTGTGCTCCAGGCTCGTGCTCCTGTGGCATCTTCTTTGTGCTTACACAGTTAGATGAGACATGTAAACTTTGTACTTTTCATCTGATTAATAAACATTTTTTGGCTTTCATCCGTCAAAAAAAAAAAAAAAATTAAATAAAGGTATTACACAGTTGCAAAACCTGTGGTTCATGGCAAATGGACTAAGTGGATAAAGCTCAAGCGAGAATTCCCTCTGCTGGGGAAGGTGACAGGACAATGTTACAGAAGATCCTGGAGAACGTCACTTATGTGTCAGGAGTAGTTGGGCCACAAGAAAGATGGCTACTCGATGGAGGTCAACATTACAATGTGTCAAAGATCTATCAGTCTTTAGGTCAAGACATTCAGTTAAAGGCAGAGATAATACTGGAAATGAGTAACATTTTAGCCAATTCTTGGAAATCCATTTGCTCTAAGAAGATTCAATTCTTCAGATGGCTAGCCCTTCAAGGGGGGCTGAGTACAAACATGAGTTTATATAACAAGGGTATCAGAGATGTTGACAAATGTTCACTCGCATGTTCTGTTTGGGAATCCATCAGGCATCGTTTCTTTTGCCCCATGATCATAGAGTTCTGGTATGGGATTAGCCCCATCATTGGTTTGTCTGTCCTCGAATTGGAATGGCCATGGGACTGAGACCGATCTCAGATAGAAGCTGTATTGATGCCTCGCTTGTGAACATTGCTCTCTAGGTGGTCTGGAAACATCGTTGTGATGTATGCATTGGAGGGCTTGAGATTTCTATTGCAAAACTGAAAAACATGTTGAATCTGGAAATAGCATTGATGGGTTTACCTCACCATAGGCAGAAGGGTAGGACATATAACAGAGAACTTGACAGACTATGGGGCTTTGGAAGGATTTTATTCCTTCTTTAGTGCCATTGGCTCACCAAAGATGGGATGGAGGAAAATGATGCCGACAATGTTGCTGCAAGTGTGGCAGGTATTCAATATTAACTGTATTAACTATTAAGTGGGGGTTCTAGGTGTGGAAAAGGAGTTGCCTTTCTCTATAGTACCTGCCCTTTGGAGAAGATTGGTGATCCCCCATATAGTACCCACATGGTGGGGGAGAAGATATGATGCTCTCTTTAGTACTGCCTGGGTGAAGGCCCCCACATTTAGCTGCAATTCTTTCTTATCTTCCTCTACAAGGGGACCATGTATTTTAGACTGTAATTTAATCTAATATCTTACTCTAAAAAAAAAAAAAAAAAAAAAAAAAAAAGTCCACACTTTCTAATCTACACTCTGAAATATGGTTAGAAAATAACGCGTTAGTCCCCTTTTGGCTAACGCATAATAACTTGCTAACTCCTAACATCATACTAATTTCGTTAGTTTCACCCAAAAATTACAAGTCACCAATTTGAAAAAAAAAAAAAAAAAAAACCTTTGTGTGTGCTTTTTGGGGAATTCATTCGTATTGCTTTTATGCAACTATGTCAAGGATTTAGGTGCCACATTCATTTTGCCCCTGCTGCTCGCTGTCTTGATCACATTCTATCAATTTTCGCACCTGCCATCAGCTCATCGTTCAATCTGGCCATACTATGTCAAAGAACACGCCACCAAATCAATACTGGAGCTTATGTAAGTCTTATTTGTATTATTTCCTACGGTGACTTTGTAGGTGTTACGCGTGACATGTTTGAGTTTTTAGCAGTTGTTATAGTAGGCTAGAGTAGGATTCCTGAAGTTTTTATTGCAAATTCATAATCTACATCATGAAATTAGTCTAAATGATGTCTTGGACTGAAAATATGATCTTTTTTCTGTGGAAGGAAACTAACGTATGTTTGAGTCTAACTCAGTTATACGTTATTATATGTTAGGGATAATGTGTTGGAGGAGGCAATTTCGCCTATAAGGGCCAGACGAGCCCATTAGGGTGAGCTAGGTCCGAACCGGGCGAAATTGGGTCCTCCAACACATTTTCCCATGTAAAGTCTTGGGGGGAGGAAGTTTCATGCCACGTGATAGGTTTTAATCTAGGCCTGTACTGTAAGGGTATGGTCACATGAAGATGTCAACAGGGAAACTTTCATGTCAACATGAACGCGGTGGTAGAAACAGGGTCACATGAAGATCCAGAGGCAGCCTCCATTCTTGCTGTTCTTCTTCTGCCCGCTAATTTCTGGATTGCTGCCAAGTGCCCTGAGATCCGCCACATGCTGATATCAAGAGATCCATGTTGACATAAATCAGGAGAGAGCCGATGGATAGATTGATGTCAAATGAAGGGACTCGTGTCAAAAAGCTCCATGTGACCCCTCCGTTTTGAGTTTTTGACATGTAATGGAAGATGTTGACATCTCATGTGACCCGGCCCTAAGGCCCTTTTTCCATGGCATAGGTGTCTTATATTTAGCTTAATGTGATTGGGCCACATAAGAAAATAAGACACCCTAGCTTTTCCACTGAAGTTTTTAAGACGTGTCTTATATTGCTGCCGTACAACTTCATAGTCAATTTCTATCCTAGCATGGGGCTTCTTTGCTGATTTCTACGGATGTCCTAAAAAAAGGTAAACAGGGATGGGAAGCGGGATGGGATGCTGACCGCCTTCGGCTGCAATGGAATCGACATGATCTATTCTTCTATTGGGCTGGAATGGAATCAACAGAAAGCAAATGTCTGTGGAATGGAAAGGCCAAAAGATTAGCTCCAGATCGATTTGAGAGGAAACGCCAATAAGCAGGTTGATCCCTACCACTTCAAATATCAGGTCGATTAAGCAGGTCGGATCAAACAGGTCGATCAAGCAGGTTGGATTGCAGGTTTACGTTCAAAATTGATGTTGCAGATTTTGTTTCTAGAAGGTAATTGTCTTTTTTTTTTTCTTTCTTTGCAGCTGTGGGTTCAGTAAATCCGAACTTTGAATGAATCCGAACCTGGCTAAACTGAATGGCTAAATACGAACCTCGAATGCCTGAATGGGTTCTGATTCAACTGATTGGCTGGAATGGATTCCCTACATTCTGATTCATCTCCTCCCTAAATCCTGATTCATCTCCTGGCAAAGCTCGTGTAGTCTGTAGTTCTTCATTCAAGTTTCTAGCTGCCCGATACATGCAAAATAGGGAATGAACTATTGCAAGATCTATGTTAGGAATCTGGTTCTGGTGTACAAAATCTGTTCCCATCTGAGCAGTCCAGCTACCCAGTAATCCTCTGTTCCAATCTTTGGGTCCATAGAAGCCCTCTGTGCCAATTGCTAGTAGATGGTTACTGTATATGCTCTTCACAAAGGCTGCCATTGCTTCAATCCATGTCCGTTACAAACAAGAGTGTTTTTCTGATTGTTTTCAGATACATGTTTATTTATGATCAAATTTCAGATTGTCCAATTATTGTAGTTTGTACTTTGATTGGAATTGTATTTTAATGAAATTTAGCAATCTATGGAATTTTTATATTAGCTTTTTATGTTTCAATCTTTTGCAAATAATGATCTTTGCATCATCTTCTTTTAATCTTTTGCAAATAATGATTTTAAAACATGTCAATGTTGTCATCTTTTTTGCATCGGTATTTTGCATTTTTTTATCTAGTTACTAGACATCTTTTCCAAGTCGTGAATTTGTATATTGTAAATGTTGTGATCATTGTTTTTTTTTCTTTTTTGCACTCTAACTTTGAAATCTTATTCTTCTTTTTTCTTTATTTGCCATTTTAGATTCCCAGATATCTATAATGGATGGATTTGATGGTTACTCCTACATGCCTCAAGGATATTCATCCTACCCTTGTATCCAAAGCCTTGAGGACTCTGAATCTCAAGAAATACCTTCCTCTCAACCTGCTCTGCCACTTCCAAATTATCATGTCCCATTTCATGCATTTTCTCGTGGTCCAGTTGCAAGACGATCCTCTATCCCTCAAGTATACCCTTATGCTAGCCCCCCTATTGTAAATAAGCCAAACCAAAACCTTACTGAAATTGTTCAAGAATCGGGTCAAAAGAAAAAACCTCGTGGAAGAAAAGTGAAGGAGCCTACTAAAGCACCTGCTGGGGATGTGCAGAAAGGAAGAGGCACAAATTGAAAAGATAATTGGGTAGTTGCCCTAATCCATTTACGTGGAGAAATGCATGAAGAGTTCATTACCAAAGCTAGAAAGCAGGGTGTAGATATTTGGCAAAAATTGTACTTGCAGTTAGTGGCACGATATCTAGACGTGGACAAAGATGCTGATGGGCGTAGGAAGAAGTGGCAAGCAGTTTACGTAGACTATAAACAAGACAAGGTCCAAAATAATCTCTCAGGAGCAGAAATATCTGAGAAGTGTAAGTGGTTTGATCTAATAGACCAGTGCATGAGTGAACGTGCTCACATTGTTTGTTATGCTCATGATAGCGCCATAGATGCTAATACACCCATGGCAGAAAATACGGAAGAGGTTGACATTGTTGAGACAAAAGGTGGGGAGAGTAGTAAGACCAACATAGACAAAGAAGATGGGGGTAAGAGGTTGACACCAGATGAGAAGAAAACGTAAATCCAAAAAAAAAGAGAAAAGCAAAAGGTGCAGCATCCAAGGTTGCTTTGGCAATTAAAAAAATGACTGAAATAATCGAAAAGGCCCAGGATGATAACTTTGCACTTGATAAGGAAAAATTGAATATGCTGAAGGGAATATCTCAAAGTTTGCAAGGCCTTTTTGAAACTGCAGTAGTTGCCAATTTGAGTTGTTAAACTAGTCTTCTATTTGCCAATAGTCAACTTTGTTTTTAATGAAGTAACAATTGTTTTCCAAATGTCAAATCATTCTCACTAGTTGTGTTTCCAATGTAGTACTAGTTTATTGTCAAAATTAGTGTTCCACTAAGTGATGCTATATTACAATGTTTTGTTTCATTCCCATATGCACTTACCATTCTCTATTTATTGATGCTCGCTGAATGTGTTTATTTGCTTCAACACTTACAGGTCATATCCTTCGGCATGGATCTGACTATACGGAAGGGTCTACTTCAAATATGCCAAGCACTTCATGTTTTCATCATGCTAGAGTTGTTGAGGCCTAGTGATGCACGACCATCAACAAGATATATGAAGGCATGTATGCAGGTGATTGAATTAGTATGCCATATGCCTTTCATGAAGAGGGCAAAGCCTATTTGTTGGTTGCATAAGCGGGTCGAGGGCTTCTACGAGAACATTCTATCACTGAGCCACACAGATAGAATGTTTCGACAAAGAATGAGGGTTTCTAGAGCAACCTTTCAATGGGTTTGTGATATTTTGCACCCCATCCTGTTGAAACGAGATACTAATATGCGTATGGCAATAGAAGTGCCAAAAAAGGTTGCCATTGCATTGACACACCTAGCTACTGGATCTACATTGGAGAGAACTTTCTGGAGTTGGCACTACAACGGTGCATAGATGTGTTTTGGAATTTACTCGAGCTATCAAGCTAAAAATGAGAGAATTGCACTGTGGATTACATTGGCCACATGAAAAGCAGTGCAAAGAGTTCGCTATTGCATATGAGGCAAAACAAGGCATTCCAAATGTAATTGGGGCAGTAGATGGCAGTCATATTCCTATCACAGCTCTAATTGACCATGGTGCAGACTATTACAACAACATTGTGGATTCAAGATGTTTGATATGGGACTATGATATTGGGTGGGCTAGAAGTATGCATGATTGGGCTTTAATGCAAAGAACAACAGCTTATGCTAAATTTAAGTCTGGTGAAATGAAGAACTATTGTTTGCTTGGTGATGCTGGATATACTCCTAGGCTTTGGTTATTGACACCATTTATCAACAAAGGTAATGGATTTAAGGATCATGAAAAACATTGGAATTTCATCCAATCGAGTACTAGAATGTCTGTGGAGCGGGCCTTTGGAATACTAAAAGCACGATTCCGCATACTATTAAAGAAGACATAGACACATCTAAAACATGTACCAATTGTTGTAGCTGCTTATTTGGTAATGGATAATTTATGCATTATACATAACAAGGCATTTAATGAGGATTGGGTCACTGAGGCAGCAGAGTTAGAAGAAAATGAGGCAAGTGCAAGGGAGGCATTACGCAAACTAGGTGCAGGAAGTGCACACACAAATGAGAACTCTCAGGAGGCTGATGAGAATGGAGTGGACAATTGGAATGAGAAAAATATTGAAGAAGAAATAGTTCTAGAAGACACTGCAAGAAGGGATGCATTGGCAAGTGCTCTATACAATACTCATCATTCTCCTATGGACATAGACGACGACTAAAAATGTTGTTTTATAAAGAGTTTATGTTTTTGTTGCTTAAAATATCTTCTTTCTTATTTTGGGATGGCTTTGATTTTCGTGATGTAACGCCGCATGCGGCGTTCCCTCTCCCCTTGCGGCACTATTTTGGCCGTCTGCATTTAAATATGCATTAAGCCTAATTAGGCGGCGAGGTATTTGAAATCGATCTGCTCTTCGACTACGGCTATCTCATTCCGTCATTGATTCACTCTCTAATGCTTTTTCCAGTGGCGACATTGCAGGTCTTGCGCCAAGGTTTGGATCAAACCTTTTCACGTTAGTATTGTTTTGCAAGGAAATCAAGCTTTTTATGGACCTGCAGGAGCCATTTTGGATGGAGGAGGAACTGAAACCATTAGGGTATGCCATTTTCGTTTCAGCTCTATTTGGCTTTTTTTCCTGCCATCAAAAGAGTTTCAATAGTCACTTCCTTTATATCTTGAACGAGATTCTCTGATGCATGCTTGACCGGCTGGTTGGAGTATTTAAGCCAGTTCTCATGCAAGGAGTTTTTCTCATGTTTTTTTTATTTTAATTTTAACTTGGTTTATAGGCTATGGAGACGATAGCAGCCCCCTTCATTCTCCCTTGCCAGACAAATATGTCCCTAAACATCTTCAGAATGATGTCAGTTCACTCATACTATTCTTTGCGCCGGTTCTACTCAGAGGTAATATTTTTCGATGATTTAGATTTCATTGATGTTTCTAGGACGTTTTTTCATGGTTTGCAGGTTTTGGAGATAGTTTTTAAAGAGGACAGTGGCCTTCAGCAGGTGATCCGTGCTTGCATTCGCTTCTTTTATCATTTTGTAAACTAATAGCTTCTTTGTTCTTAATCCATGAATCCTATTTGTTTTTGGCAGTAGCAGCTTGGAAGCTTAATGCACAAA
Organism: Isoetes taiwanensis; assembly: GCA_021234155.1. Lineage (NCBI taxonomy): Eukaryota > Viridiplantae > Streptophyta > Lycopodiopsida > Isoetales > Isoetaceae > Isoetes > Isoetes taiwanensis. The sequence continues at coordinate 10,740,280 of JAJEKV010000029.1, read as the reverse complement.
GCGTATTAGACATGGTTTTACTATGGTGTTATTTTCCTTGAGGTCACCTATTATCTTTCCTTCTTATACAAGACCGTTAGAAGTACCTTTATGGCCTCTGTTCTGGCAAGATCATACTTCGTCAAACAAGGTACGAATGTTTGATATTGGAGTTTCAGAAGTATATGACAGGAGTTAAAGTGCGCCTTTAGTTCCTTAGTTGCACATCCATAGGATAAATTAAAGATGGCAACTCTGCATTAAGAGATTTAATGTAGCGTGTTCTCTCTCTATCCCAAAGCTCTTTCTGTAGATGAATAGTTAGTTCCGCATAATCTGTATTTTCCTGGAGCTATATCATCTAGATGAGGCAAGTTGAGTTTATAGTTGTTGGTAATAGTTCAAGAGACACAATAGGATATTTTTTAAGGTTTAATAAGTTTGGATACACAGTGGTAATGTGAATTTGTTCAACTGTTGAAAAAAGTATATCTTTGCACATCTACTATTGCATTCATCCAACTTAATCTGTTTAAAAGTTTTCCTTAAGTAGTAGCATGCTGCATTCATTAAACTTCATCTATTTAAAAGTTTGCCTAAGTAGTAGTACACCATTTTCTCTTTTTTCATTTTGCAAGAAAGAGTTCATGCTTCACAAGCACTTATTTCTATTGAGGTCTTCTGGTATTTTAATTCCATGCTAAATAACCACATCATGTTTCAGCTTTGGCTATTATGTCATTTAATAAGGCATGTTTGGTAGAACATTTTTAAGGCATAACAAGGATGCCCACCATGGCCAGACTGCAGCAATTAAATTCAAAGTGTCCTTAAGGCAAAATTGACCACTTCATTTATCATTCTGTGTCAGCATTGTTCTACATTTTTGTCCCAAAATATTCTTTTTAATCTTTTCTTCTTTTTGGTGCAGAGGAAAGCATGGTCTATATCAGCATATGGTCAACAGTTACAAGTTATGTAGCAGCTAGAACATCAGCCAAGAAGGTAATACATCATTTATAGGGATGGATAGCATTGAAGTCCTATTTACTAAGCATTCTATTTTACGTTTTGCAGATTAAGAAAAATGGAAGATTTATTGTGAAGAAGGTTTACTGAGAAGGTTTACTAAGAAGGTTAATGGGATAAGATGGAGTCTACTTTGGAAATTCCATCCAGTTACGCAAATGACAGTCATGTTATTAGAGTATGCCACAGTTCTTAGGTGTTGGAGCAGCCTAGATAGGTAGCCTATTTAGACAACTCCATATTCAAAACCTAGCATGTCTTTTAACTTATGGGGCTACGCATGTGTTTCCTGGTTGCTAACATCTAAATATTTTTGCCCATAATGCAGGTGCTATTGACCTCAACTTAAGGGGCTGTCCATGCGTTTCTTGGATGCTAACATCTCAATATTTCTGCTCAAAATGCGGGTGCTATTGACCTTAATGCAAAGAATAAATTGTGATTGCATCTTTAAAAACTCCACGTGGACGCCCCTACACTCGGGGGAACCAAGGTACCTATCATGTTATATGCTGATGATTTGGGCATGATGGCCACAAAGAACAAGGGAATGCACAGGTTATTGAAACTACTAGAGATGTTCTGTGAAAAGACAGGGCTAACAGTGAATCTTACAAAAACCAAAATAGTCTTCTTTGGTAACAGGAATAATCACAAGCCGTTCAAATATCTAGGGACAGAATTAGAAGAAGCAACAGAGTACAAATATCTAGGGTATGATACGCACGGCACAGGGAAATGGGCGAAAGGGGCAGATGCTAGATTCCAAGCAGCCATAGGAAGCTACTATAACATGAAAAACTTCTGCAACAGAAACAGAATAATAGACTGGGAAATTAAATGCTACCTATTCAGCACGGTAGTCGTCACAACACAGCTATACGGGGCGGAAGCCTGGGGACCAGGGTTAACAGACAAGAAGTGGGAAAAACAAGAAGGAATTTTCAGACAGTTACATAAACAGGAATTCAAACTAAGAGCAAATACACCATTGACAACCATAGTGTACGAGACAGGTCAGAAACCTATGGAAGTGAGAGCATGGGAAAGGACCATCAGATACATCATAAGAAATAATGCAGGTGAAAAGTTAGAGAAGCTAGCGAGCATCGCAATCAACGAATCAGCAAGATCGCACATCACCACAAGCAATGGATGGTTTAGGGATGTAGCAATATGGACCAGAGAAATGGGGATGAATCTGAGCGAACTGATCGATGAAGGCCAATGGAATGAGGAGTGGGCAAGTAAAGCTACGCGGGCATGGCTGCAAAAGCACACAGGACCCAAAACACTCTGGCTTGTGTCAATATTCAATCCAGAATGGATGATGGGATAACAAATGTACCAAGATAACATGCTTGGAAAACGGAGAAGAGATATCTTAACGAAGTTCAGGATGGGATGCCATGATCTGAGAATTGAAAAGGACAGGTGGAGAAAAATAGACAAACAGGACAGGCTATGCAGAATCTGTGACAGAATGGAAGTAGAGGACGAAAGCCACATGCTTAATGAATGTCCAACATACATAGACATCAGGGAAAAGTACAGGAGAGTAAGATGGGGACAATCAGTACATGCCATAATGGCAAGGACAGAAACAATGGGAGATCTGGCAGATGCAATACGAGAGATGCTGAACAGACACCGGGAAGCACACGAACAAAAAGGGCTTACGATATGAGGTGCTCAAGAGGCAAATCATAGACGCCCACTAAATGTACAGCTTAAAGCTGTTTGATATAGACGCACACCTGCACGGCCTAGACGCCGGAACAAAGTAGGGTGCCGGCATTAATAGAAAAAAGTGAGCCTTCAGAAAAGGCTACAACAAAACAGCGTGATGAGCTAGTAGCCCCCATCAGGGAGCTCGCCCATGCTACACAAGTCCAGAGGCCTCAGGGCACAAGGGACAATAATGTATTCTATTCTATTCTATTCTATTATATAAAAGCATGCATTGTATCCATATTGGACGCTAAGTTTTCTCATTAAAATTTGCAGTAGAATTTATACAAAGCGCTTTTTATCTGAATACATTAAAATTTGCAGTAGACTTTATACAAAGCGCTTTTTATCTGAACACATATTTGTCTGCTTGAGAACCTATGCAAAGCCTTTGTTAACTGCAAAGGGAATAGTGTATGGCATAAACTTTCTATTTGATAATGATATTTAAATTTTGTTGGCTATTTGTTTATTTGGCAGTTAGACTACTCCATGCTGCTTTAGAACCGTTAGATAATGCTGACTTAATTTCCCATGAAAGTCATGATGTAAAAGTTGTGTGAGGATATTGGATCTATTTCATGTTGCACAAGCTTAACTTTGTAGAATACCTACATTTCTTGGAACATGAAAGAGTTTCATTATGCATCCAATATAATAATCCTCTAAATGGCGGAGATCACCCCAAATATCCATAGTTAGTACATTCTCTCAACAACCCAACATCCATCCATGAGTAGGGAGGCCCTCTTCAAAATCCAACCACCACCAAATATGAATGAACCACCAAATCATGAAGGTTGGCATGCTTGGGATTCATGAAGGTTGACATGTTTGGTATCTTGGAGGCAAGGGATGCATATCTCAAATCCAAATGCATATCCTTTGACATTGTTGTGGAGCCTATGATGTATTGTAGATGTTTTATTGCACATGTGCATGTGCCGAATTTGGATAAGTAGAAATACATGGTAGCACAAGATTGAGTGCTTGAAATTGATTATAGAAGTATATTTTAGAAAGGTAAAGGTGTACATGTTTTGTAAAATAAACATCTATTTTCTTTTATTCTCCATGCGAATGTCCATTTCCTATCCTCTTCAATTACCATTATGCAACTATTTGGCACTCCCCATGAAAATTTCCATTTATTGCATATTTAGAATTTAGAGCTTACGAGTTAAGTCTACAGATTTAGGGTTCGAGGATACTCATAGATTTGGGGTTTAAGATTTGTGTTCAGATAGAATATTGCCACTATATATCAAGTATATTTACAATTCTTAAAGGAGACAATATCAAAAGATTGATTTGCCAAGTTCTATTTTGTCGTAGACAAACACATATTTTATAAGCATGGATTGTATAAAATCAAACAGACCGATGCATCATTCTATTAAGGCAGGCAATAATGCAAGTAGAATGGTAGCAATCTTATTTTGCAATATCTGATTGCAGGATCCGCTCCGATTGCAATCATGTTTGACTATGCATCTACTCATTCTGTTCCACCCTATGGCATGTCTATGGCTAATGTTCAACACACCAAAACCCTAAACCCTAAGTCATTACAATATATGGGCATGATTGCATCTAAAACTTTTTCTTCCACCTACGAACTCCATGGTGTATAACTATTCTACATGTCTAGACTAATGCCCGGCATCACCGGGCACACGTTTCTAGTTGTTTTTAATAATAAGACATGTCTTATTTTTGTGTAGTGGAAAATTGTGAATATAAGGCACGTCTTATATCAATAAGACGTGTCTTATCTAGACATATATAATCGAGAGTTTGATTTTTTATTTCTGTTCCGCGCAGTGCATTTTTCTGGGCCGCAATCTAAATTTATATTTTGATGCCACGTGTTCTTGAGAGAAATCTAAATGGACGTCTGGCAGTGAGAAGCTCAAAGTACAGCAGCGGAAGTGGCGAGCTATGGCGGTGTAACCAAGCTCCTCAATCTACCAAAGCAACATTATGGCACAGTCTTCTATATGTTCATAGCCAGAATATGAATACGGTGTTCCCGGCATATAAAATTCCTAAATTTGATGTGTCGGAGGCATATCATACTCGATTATTGCACTGGAGGCAGAGGCAGGTCGCAAAGGCTTTGAGTAGAATCTGGCCAAATTTGTGGAAGTTGTTCTTGCTCATGGGGCTCTGCCGCACATGTCGTATTTCTATTAAGGTAAGAAAAAAAAAATTGAAGGGCTTTACTGACATCGATATTTGTTTGAATGGCGTTTTCCATCTGTGAGTGATGGCAACAGTAGCTATGGTCGATGTCAAATAATATTTGGAAGCCTTTGAGCTGTTCGTGACTTAGGTCCTCTGAAGGTTCTGTTGTGTATTTCTACCTGTCTGTTAAGGGTCATGGTTAGAAGCTCTATCATGCCTTTTTCCAGTTTTGCCCAATGCCTGTCTCACAGTAAACTGCCCTGCACTTCTTATTACTCTGTATTTTGCGCTTCAGCTAGACCGCCGAACTATCTAAGCATCTGTGCCTTGCTTTTATGACTTTAGTCTTTAGTGTTCATTTCCCACATAGATTTGCTGATAATGTTTTCCTTCTCGGCTCCAGGCTCTGAATGGGGCATTTGCCTGTTCTTTTCTTCAGGTGGTAACTACTATCATGCCAAATCTGGTCTATAACTAACCACGAACATAGTTGTTCCTGCTTGCTAGCTTCAGGAACTCCGTATATCTCAAGCGGGATCTGGTTAATGTGGCCAGAAATCCCGATATCGACCACTCCATCGCCATGCACGCCATCGATCCCATGGATGGCCATGGATTCTCGCATTCATGGGGCACGGGGATGCCATGCGAGAGGGGATATGGATATCCCATGCTACTTCCCATGCTATGCATCCATCCCCATTAACTCCAACCTGCCAACCGTACATGCAGAAGTCACTTGAGCCTGCCAACCCTGCCCCATTCAACCAAATCGTATCTCTCCTTGTCTCCTGCCATCGCTTTCTGTCCCTTCAACCGTATGTACCAGTGGATACCAAGCGAATTAGCCCCTTTTATTTGCCACGTAATGCCACATGGGACCACGGTTAATTTGGCGATATTATCTCGCAGTGGTTAATGTGGCCATAGAATTTGAACCGAATTATGACCATGGTTGCATTGTATAACGTCTACTACAATGGTCATGGGCTTAGGGTATATATTGGTTGTCGTGGGTTAGGGTTTAAGCCAATGCATTGGGTTTCAATTCAGTTGAGATCAACAAATCGAAAAAAGATGGTGAGGACCAGGCAACAACTTGCTGAGTGCAGTCTCTACAATGTTCACACTATTGAAGATGTTGTAGTGCACTTGAATGAGCTTCAGGAGGACGTTGGAACAATTCTTGCTGAGGAAAACAGCATCCACACATTTACAAGTGAGCATTTGCTTGTTTTCCTTCATATGACATGTTTATTTGTTGTTGTGATACGATTGTAGCTACACGTTTTCTTTATACAGAGAGAGTGGAGAAAGGTGACATCAAATTGAACCAGCCCCGGCAATACATAGATGACAATGATAGGCCGACAGACGGAGCAATGATAGCTGAATTGAAAATGCGCATTATCCAGGCCAAGGCATTGAAGAAATTGCTGGCCTTGGACTTCCTGTGGCAGGGCAACACCCTGAAGCCCTATTTTGTTAAACTGTATGAGACACGCAAGTTGGAGAAGAAGCGTCTCATCAAAGATGTGCTGCAGGGGTGGGATGCAAGTCTTTGCGAAGTCCTCGACCACATGTTGTGGTGGGAATCCATATCTGTGCCTGACGTTACCGTCGAGAGCGTCCAGGCAGAGGCCATGCACACAGCATCTGAAATTGTTTCAGATTGAATTACTATTAGCCTTGTATTACCTTTGAAATATATTATATTATATTACTATTGAATTCTATTACTATTGTAATTCTATTTTGACTAAAGGGACCACATTAGGATTAATGTGGCCATAGGTTAATGTGGGGTTTTTTGGGTTAATGTGGCCATAGGTTAATGTGGCCATGGTTAGTGTGGCCATAGGTTAATGTGGCCATGGTTAGTGTGGCCATACATCATTGAATACCACACGTTATATCATGGTAACACTTTAAAGTAAAAGCCACTTTGGGTTAATGTGGCCATGGGCTAAAGTGGTCACATTAACCAAAATGGTTTAATGTGGCCATGGCTTTCAGTGGCCACATTAACCATTATGGTTTAATGCGGCCATGGGTTAATGTGGCCATAGGTTAATGTGGCCAAGGTTTAATATGGCCATGGGTTAATGTGGCCATGTGCCAACCATTGAATACCACATTTTATATCATGGGTTAATGTGGCCATGGGTTAATGTGGCCATGGGTTAATTAATGTGGCCATGTGCCAACCATTGAATACCACATTTTATATCATGGTAACACTTTAAATCATGGTAACACTTAGAAGGAAAAGCCACTAATACTTTGGGTTAATGTGGCCATGGCTTTCAGTGGCCACATTAACCATTATGGTTTAATGTGGCCATGGGTTAATGTGGCTATAGGGTTAATGTGGCCATGGGTTAATGTGGCCTTGGGTTAATGTGGCCTTGGTAAATTTTGACAATTCTAAATTTTGACTTGTTCTATCTTAAAATAGCATAGAACATTCAATTACCCTAATGTGGATCAAATTGAGATGGAACCCTTTTTTTTCCCCACTTTATTCAATGGTTGAGAGTAAGATAAAAAAAGTCTGTGTTGAGATTGGCAAAATTGAATTACCAATATGATTCATAAATTGATAAATTGAATTATCTTTTCTCAAATAAATAGATTATTGCGATATCCCGCTATTCAAATTTCATGGTCCACTATGAAGCCCATGGTCCTTTTGATTATTGACCATGGTAAACCCATCGTCCCACACCATGGTCTTTAGGGGCTTTTGGCTTAGTGTAATGCCATGGACACAAAGCATGACTTTTGTGAGCCAATTCATGGGATAATAATAAATCCTTTGTATAGCATTTGTTTTTAGGGTTATATGGGATAATAATAAATGTATTCTTGCTTTTACGATTTGATTCAGATAATCTCCGTGCCCACTAGCAAGGTATGCCCATAAGGTCGATATCCATCTTCCCCAATTTTTTATCCTTTTGTCCTTCTTAGGGTATGTGCTTCATCCTCAACCAACCCGCCTTGAGCATTTTGATCTAAGAGCCAAAATCAAGGTCTCTCAAGAGACCAATACCAAATGCAAATCTCGGGTTTTATTGGCCCATCAATTATTTACGACTATTTTAATGGGCAATGGTTCTAATAACCATCAATGGAAAAGGTGAGCACCCCTAATTAGGGAATTCTTCTCACCAACGTGAGGGTGGGATTGCCCACAGATTTTTGCCTCCGTCGTCTTACTGGGAGAGGCAAGAATTTTGATAGAAGAAGCAAGTGGATGATAATATGTTCGGGGAGGGCTGAAGGGGCAAGAGGCTAAAACACCCATTTCAATTTGTCCGCATTTTGTTTATGTAAATTTCTTGGATCCGATCGTTTTGTGACTTGTAGATCTTGCCATTAGAATTTCATGCTTGGGCAAAAATTTTGACCTCCTTTTTTTTCTTGAAAAAACATTTTGCTCCAATTCAAGTCATCCTCTTCCCATTCAAAACCCTAAATTTCTTGAAGAACACTATTAGGAGAGCTCAATGGCGGGGAAAAGTTTAGCGGCTCAAACGTGGCAATTTTGGGCAAGAAAAGGATGAGCAAGCAATGGGATAGTAGCCCATTGATTTAATGTGGCCATAAAAATGTGGCCAAGGTTTAAACTCCACGCCTTTAGGGATAAAGAATAGGGATTTCTTGGTTTCATGTGGCCAATAGGTTAACCACGAAGGTTTATCGATATAATCCCAAGCAACTCTACATGAAAATCTTTCGATTAGTGTTCAAGCCATACACCATATATTAATGTGAGCCAAAGGGTCATAGGAATCTCTGGTTATGGGTATATGATTTCTCAAACAATATTGCATGGGTTCTTGTGGGCAAATCCATAGATTGGTTTTAGAAATCCATGGGCTAAGTTGGATTGAGGAAGCCATCGATTTAATGTGGCTGATTGGCACATTAACACCAATTGGGGTTGGGAATCCGGCCCATTTGCCTAGAAACCCATGCCATGGGTTAATGTGATCATGGATTTTTGCTTGGCCACATACCAATTTAAGGTTAATTCATACCATCCATTGAAGTGGCCATGGTTTTTGGTTCATGATGGTTGCAAAGAAAGGCCATTGCTTACAAAGCCAAAAATCATACATAGCTAGGTTTATGTGGCCTCCTAAGAAAATGAACCATGACGTCACATGTGGCCATTATTTGCTTTTTTCCAAAACCATCATACCATAAACCATTAGTTTTTGCGTCAAACAAAATAGAAAAGGAACATGACTTATATATGGTTTGATTATGGAATGATAAAAGTGTACAACATTGCAACAGTACCTTTTTGCAGCTATGGCGAAGTACCTATTTTTGCTTTTTCCAAACTGACTCCTACAACTTCTTTGCACACAATTGAGTTATTAAAATACGATTCTCATGGCCACTATGGCATCCTGGGTGAGCAAATAGTTTGTTATTCACAGTCAGAACAACACAAAACCTACTATAATAGCAAAATACAACTGATTTATGGACTGCGTTAACGTTATTCCAAATGCAACGAAAAAACAATGTTCACCCCGTTATCAAACACTTCGATCTCCTGTTAGGGCCAGCTACTGATATTTAACATTTATCATAAAATTCTAACCTATGGATTAAAAGCCATTATAGCTTTAAGAAAGGGACCGATTTATGCTGGCGGAATGCTGTATATGCTGCATCTATCTGTTCTTGCTGTTTTATACACTATGCTTGCATGCAGATATATAAGATGCCAGGAGTACAGTTTACTCACAAATCTAGGCCGATTTGGAGACTCTAGACGAGATACGCTCAAATGGGCTTTCAATACAGAGCTGGACTATAATTTGATGCTGTATTGCGGTGCTGTGGTAGCTGATACTGCATGTTGGGGCCATATCTGAAGGGTTTTACTCCAATGGCATGAGTGTGAGATGCTTAGGCTGAATGCTGATAGCATTCACGGATTCTGTAACAGAAATTCATTGTAGAGCTATCACGATTTAACATGCTATATCTCGGTTTCTAAAAATTTTGAAGCAGATGATAAAAGTTTGGCATAACCTGATGGCGGGCACTAGGGCCACTGCAGAGAAAGGAGCCGAACCCATAGCTTGGAAAAGTACCTTATAGACACAAGCAACTGGATCATCGGCCTAATTTGGCCATAAAAAGTCAATCACATGCAGTACAGCAGTTTAGCCTCAAGTCGCACTGCCATTTTTGTGCGTCCATGGTTATGATAACAATATTTTTCAATGCGTGGCATTTTTTGTTGCTAGCGGGCCTCAATTCAAAAAATATCCAAGTGCCTTCATTCGTGAATGTCGAGATTCACAACATGTTGGTGTCAATTCTTGGTATCCAAGGTGCTCCCAACAACGGGACCAAAGGATTTGCAGAACTTATGCTGCTCTAATGTTTGTCTTAAAAGAAATAAAGAATGATATTTACTCTCCATCTTCAACAAAACTTTTGAAAAAAGTAATAAAGAATGATATTTACAATCCATCTTCAGCAAAACTTTTGAAAAATTGATGCCCTTGTCCCAGCTCCCCAACATACCAGATACGTTAGGTTGGTACTATAGTAGAGATAAACCATTTGCCATCAAAGCTCAGATAGAAGTGCATGTCAGCACATGTCTGCCCTTATAGTTTATGTTCATGATGCAACATAACCTTGTCACATAGAATCATGTTCAAGAGATCGAAATAAATGGTATAAAGAAGCTAGTTTAATATGGAAGAAAGAACAGACAATAGAATCTTATATTAAAGGAGCATACATCTGGAGTACAACTTGCATTCCAGGAGAAAACCCCTCTATTTAATAGATGCGCTTCCTCCATCTTCCAAACAGGTAAGTCTTTCGACTTTTTGCATCTCATGCCAAATGCAGAATACCGTATCATTCAGCATCTTCAACAGCATAGGGATCATTTGATGTTCCAGAAGAAATCGCATGCTCCCAATATAGAATCTACACGTTGCTTTTCTACATCCGCCAGGCAAGGGTCCTATGCTTGAAACCTTGCAGCCTTGAATGAATAGTTTGACCTGCCCGTGCTGCGCTCACTACAATTGATTCTTTGAATTCCTGCCATTGGAGCCACCTGAAGACCATAGCTTTGAGGAGAGGGCCAGGTCTTAACTTTAAAGGAAAACCAGCTCTTTCTTTTCCCTGCTATCAACACCAGCAGCCTTATGAAAAAAATCTTACCTCTGTTAATCGCCATTTGGAACTACAGAGTAAACCCTTTTTGGGTTTCTACAAATCCTTGAGGCAATAAATAACCTGTAAAACAGGGATCCGCTTTTGGAATCCATTATCCTGATTGAATCCTGATTGAATCTGTCGGAAATAAATAACCCTGTTTTCATTTTCAGGAGGGTTTTGCGAAACAATCATCCAGTGCAAACCTTCTCCGATACCCTGCTTCCAAGCATCATTCTCTGATCTCATTCTCTCTATGATGAATGAGATGAGCGCTGAATTGTGTTGAACATACACAAAAATACAGTCTCATCATATCTGATCGATCCCATGGTCCTCTGGCGGCAACGATTCTAAGAGCAGACGGTACTGAATTGATGATTTTAAGGCAAACGATTTTGAGAAGCAGACGTTTTGAGAGAAAAAACATGAAAAGAAATTAAAATGATAGGGTTCGACACCTGACCCCAAAACTTGCACCTGGATGTCTGATTACCTGCAAAAAGCACACTTCAACAGAGGATGGACTCCAGGATATTATAACAAGGCGCCCACTCCTGACTCATGCTCTGCTGCGAAATTCACCGCTTGAAAAAACTGTTCATGTTCGTCTTTTTCTAAATCCAGCAAAGATGATTTTTAGTTGAAGCTAGGCCCTGGATTACAGTCTGAAACTGGCCGCTTCACATAAGGTCCTGAAGAAGGAAGAAATGGAAGACGGAGCTTGAAACTGGCTGCCTAAATGGCATAACCGATGTAGGGATTTGCCGCTACAAAGTCTCCGCAAATGCATAGAGTAGAGCAGGGGATTGCTTCGGAAGCAAGAAAGCCTGTCGCCATTATTTATTTAATTTTTCATTTATGCTTTTTTTTCAAGGACAGGTGGCATGCTCACATCTTTTCTGGCGAAAAAATATTAGGTTCAAACAAAAACCCAAAGGCTGCCTTATATATGTTTAGATGATTCATAAATTGATAAAATTGATCCTTCAACATCCGGCGATTGACATAACATCGGTTATCGCCATTGGAAGAGGAGGAACCTGCAAAAACCTTGTCGACGATTAGATCCATGGTCGGGAGGATGATCTTGGTCCTTTTTTACCCCGAAGTTTAAATAAATGCAATCCAACGATATTTTTAACCACGTGGCCACATTAACCACGTGGCCACATTAACCAACCACATTGAATATGAAATTTAAAAAAAAATTCTAGCATTTACCAGGAGTATAACATTAACCAAACCAACCATTCAACATAACATTAATGCGGCCATAGATTGACCATGGGTTAACAGCTATATTAAACAGGTGGCCACATTAACCAACCATTGAATCCAAAATTAAAAAAAAAAACCATTGAATATAACAAAACCAACCATTCAAAATAATGTTAATGGGTTAACAGCTAATATACTAATAAAATAAGTGTAGTCCTAAGACCAAAATTAAGAGATTTCAATAGAAGGCCGAGTTCAAAATATTTACTTATAGAACTGAGAGCAGTCCAAAAGCTGATCCCTGTGGGCACTTGAATTGGAGTTCTTGTTATCATAAATGTCATGCCATCTCAAGCACGTCTTGCAGAGTGAGAACCTCCACACCTCCTTGTTTTTCAGCACCTTTTTCAGCCCAAGGTCATAATTTCCATCAGAACCATGACCTTTTCCGGTTCCCAATATGTTCTTCCTGTCCCAAATTACCATTTCCCATAATCATGTGGCCAAGGTTTAATGTGGCCTCTAGTTAATATGGCCACATTAACCAAATTGGGTTAATGTGGCCATGGTTTTATGTGACCACATTAACCAAAATGTTTTAATATGGCCATGGGTTAATGTGGCCATGGGTTAATGTGGCCTCTAGTTAATATGGCCACATTAACCAAATTGGGTTAATGTGGCCATGGTTTTATGTGGCCACATTAACCAAAATGTTTTAATGTGGCCATGGGTTAATGTGGCCTCCAGTTAATATGGTCACATTAACCAAAATGGTTTAATGTGGCCATGGGTTAATGTGGCCTCTAGTTAATATGGCCACATTAACCAAATTGGGTTAATGTGGCCATGGTTTTATGTGGCCACATTAACCAAAATGTTTTAATGTGGCCATGGGTTAATGTGGCCTCCAGTTAATATGGCCACATTAACCGAAATGGGTAAATGTGGACATGGGCTTAATCTAGCCACATTAACCAAAATGGGTTTATGTGGCCATGGTTTTATGTGGCCACATTAACCAAAATGGTTTAATGTGGCCACGGGTTAATGTGGCCTCTAGTTAATATGACCACATTAACCAAAATGGGTAAGTGTGGCCATGGGCTTAATGTGGCCACATTAACCAAAATGGGTTTATATGGCTATGGTTTCATGTGGCCGCCTTTACCAAAGGGGGTTAATGTGGCCATGGGTTAATGTGGCCTCCCCTCAAGGAGTGGGCTTCAAAATACATGGGCTTGATAATGTGGCCATGGGCTTCATGTGGCCACATTAACCAAAATGGGTTAATGTGGCCATTCCTGGTTAACGTAAATCATGGTAAATCTTGATAATGTAAATCATGGTAACGTAAATCTTGGTAACGTAAATCATGGTAAATCATGGTTAATCTTGGTAAATCATGATAACGTAAATCTTTGAACAAAATGAGTTTATTTGGCCACAACCTTCACTCTTGAAGGTGCCCTTCACTCTTGAAGGTGCTCTTCACACTCTCGCGAAAACACTCTTACGACACTCCACGAATGAAACTGGCCTCACCAATGTTTTTCCATTGAAGTCCTCCACAATGGGTAGACTGGGTGCAGCAACAGTGTCTAACTTGCAAGTGGTCAATCTCTCCAACTTCAAACTAAGCTCCCGTAGGAGGAAATCTGCCTCCAAAGCAACCTGTGGGCTACTAGATATGGTCTCCCTAATGCGGGCCATGCTCGCATTTATGCTACTCTCAATTCTTGTGGTGGGGGAAATCTTCTCCTCACCAATGCCATCCTCAGGTACAATATTCTCCTCACCATTGTCATCCTCCAATCCTGTCACCAATGTGCAAGTATCCTCTGGATTAGATGGTGCCCTGTTATCAAGAAAACCATCATCGTATGCCTCTCCAAATGCCCTCAAGTTCTCCAAACCGCCAGCTTGAGAACCATGCAATGTTCCACAAACCCTTAAAATGTCCTCCTCACTATACTTGGCCATCATTTGGATCACTTTGACCTGGTGTTTGCAAATGTTGCCTTTCATACCCCAAGGGCAGTCACAAGATGACCAGTGCTCATGTGCAACATTCACAAGGTAGGGCACAACCTCTCGGCTTTCATCCCAAGCATCCATATTTTGACTCCACACTTCAGCCCTCCCTTCTTTGAAGTTCAACCATCTAACAGCCTCATCAGGAATGACACGTGCCCCTATAATTGTTGTCTCAACTATGTGCTCTTGTCTCTTATTCACTTTGAAACCCTCATCCTTCGTGAACCTGTCATAAAGAAGGTGTGTTTCCAATCTACAAGTGAGCATGTAGATCAACCAATCAATCCTCCTACCTCTCAGCGCGTTTCTAAACCCCTAGCTTTCATTTTTGGTTGTGATAAGCCTCTATAGCAAAGATTTGTCTCTTGGTTGGTATGAGGATAGATTCTTGTAGCAATAATCCAAGTCGTGATGTTCTTAGTCCAAGTCCTGTTCATGTACTTAACAACCCTCTTCCAAGATTTGTATTTCTCCTTGAACTCATCCAATAGCCTCAAAGCTTCCCTCTCACAAGCCTCCACATAATCCTTACCAAATCTTCCATCCGCTTCCACATGTGTGTTATACATTATGTGGCCAAGGTCCTTAAACATCTCCCCTCTAACCTTCTTGTTCTTCACATGCTTCAAGAGCATTTTCATCCAATTCTCCCTCACATGCCAAATGCACAATTGTATTCTAGAATTAGGCCAAACCTTTTCCAATGCATTAATCTCTGCTTTGGCATCATCAACAATAAAACAAGAGGGTTGCCAAGTGGGATCCACATCATGGATGTGATTCTTCAATGCAAAGAGCCAAGGTCTGGATGTCCTCTTTCCTCGGCTCGGCTAGACGAGAGAACCCAAGCAACGGTACACCATTTCCATGGTCATCGATACTAGCAGCAGGTGTAAAAGGCTATAGCAATGGTCGTTTGTCTTGAAAGTCGAGTCCATTGCTACAGCATCATTCTTGCCATGTTCTAAGAGAATCTTCATCTGAAAGGGAGTGATTATCCCTAGAGTGAATGGTACACCTTCTTGGTACAAGAACACTGATTATGGGTGCAATTCTACCCACATCCTTACACTTAAAGCAACGTCTTCGTGTAACATCCAAGTGTCCAATGCTATCTTCCTAGACAAATTGTAGAGATCATCCATGTGAAGGAATTGATCTCTATTCTTCACATTATTCGGATCCATCCTCTTCTTTAGAGCCCATTGCTCTTCATGCTGCCTGTATACCTCCTGTGGGGTGTGATGCTGTATCAACTGATTCCTGGCCCAATCTTTCTTCTCTTGTGATAACCAAGGAGCTACATCGTGCCTGGTCTTGGCACATTGAGGATCATTAACACCATGACATACTTTGCCTTCCAGATCAATGTGTTCCATCTCATGAAAGGTTATTTTGGTGCATTCGGGTTTCAAATACAATTGCTTCGTGGTGAAATGGCACCTACACCCTCTCTTGATGTTCATACCCCTCTGTCTCTTTGAGTATGATGGGTCATTCCTCTTTGCTTCAACAACCATAGCTTTGGTTGTCTTGTGCTTTACTTCACGAGGTTGCTTACGGAGATCTTTTGGACCATAGCCACAGTGGTAGCTAAAACAAAAAAACCACACTTCAATTACTGTGTGAAACATTCAAACATATATGCACTAACAAGCCATTAACTAACTTGCATAATAGGGCCACATTAACCACTATTACTAACTAAGTCCACATTAACCACCACTACTAACTACGGCCACATCAACCACCACCCAAGACCACCTTTGCCAAATTAAATTGAACTTAGGGCGTAGCAATAACTATGGCCACATTAACCACTTCTAAAGGCCACATTAACCACCACAATCTAAGGCCACATTAACCACTTACAGACTATGGCCACATTAACCATCACTCAGTTCAAACACTTCCTCCCTTTCCATGACTTACCACCACTATCACCCCACGCGAAATTTAAGAGATTGGGTTATGGCCACATTAACCGACAACTTATCTCACGATCTTGAGATAGGCATGCTCGTCAACGCGCTTATTCTCTCTTGACCGAGACCATTGCTTATAAAATGTAGTATTAAACCCTGGATAATTCTGCTCCCCATTGATGAAGTCTGAAACTCTTTTAGTTGGAATATAGCAGCAAGGAACAACAACAGTTGGGACTGTGTGGTGATTTTCCATTTCCCATATCAAATCCTTCCTTGAAAACGGGCCTGGGGGAGGATCTTGAATGGGGAGGATATGAAATTCGATTTGCTGCTTACAGGGTTTTCCTTTCCCAAAATAATTGAGAAGCCAACATTTGAAAGCTTACCTTCTCCACCCCCGGATCGATCACGTCAGCCGCCATCTCCTACAACCTGACCCAACCCGACGAATTCAAGTAGTAGCAGAGAAGGGGAAGGATCCGGAAGGGAAATGGGTAGAAGGGGATTTCTGAAATTCTCATCCAAATGGAATTTCTTCGAGAGCACCCAAATTTCACCGCCTCAAGCGGGCGAGAACGATCTTGTTCAAACTATCCATTTCAGGTACAGGAACAAATGATTGAAGTCACTTCTGCAGGTACGGTTGGCAGGTTGCAGTTAATGCGGATTTGGCATGGCATGGGAAGTAGCATGGGATATCCCGCATGGCTGCTCTCGCATGGCATCTGCAATGTCTATCGTTGGATTCAGATGCTTAAACACATCTTTGATGTAGGATAGATGAAGTATTATGGAACTGTCACCACCTGTTTTTACAGAAAAACAACCTTCTTGTAACTCCAAAAGTTCTCCACAATTCTCTCAGAATTGAGCTATACCAAATCAATCCCTTTAGAAAAGTACTTCTCTTTCAAAATAAGGCCCGAGATCCCTTGCCATTTCGGGATTAGGCAACAATTCTCCTTCTCGAGTCATCAAATAGAAAGCCCCACCGGTACCTCTTTATCAATCGTAAATGGGCCTTCCCATGGGCTTTGAAATTTGGATAGATGCTTCTTAGTGGTCCTCAACACCAATTGGCCTTCCTCAAATGGATTGACAACCCCTAACTTATCTTTGATAAGCTTTTACTTTCCTGTTTATGCCTCATATTGAAGTCTGCTTTGCTTCTTGTCTCATCTCTTGCAATTGCAAAGAATCATCCATCCTATTATGCACTTGATTTGGAGTTGGAACTTCTCCTAAATTCTCATAATCACAAATGAACACAAAGGAATGTCCAAATGAATAGGCATCACAGCTTGCACTCCATACACCAATTCAAATGGTGTAAATCCCTGTAGCTAACTTGTAAGTACACCAAACTCCATAAGGCACCTGTCAAGGCTTCATGCCAATTTCTTTGATTATCCTTCACTGTTTTGGCCAAGATAGCTTTAATTTTGTTAGTAGACTCACTTTGCCCATTGCCCTCGTGGATAATAAGCGTAAGCTTGCACATGTTGAACACCAATCTTTTTCGTTAACGAGCTACTACTTTCCCCATGAAATGAGTTCCCTATCCGACAAAAGAATGGTTGGAACACCAAACCAGAAATCAAATTGTGATAAAGGAAGCTTATCGTGGTATTTTCTCAGAGCATGCTTTGGCTGGAATTGCTTCTACCCACTTCAGAAACATGCATGTGGCTGCCAAGATATACTTATGACCTTTTGGAAGATGGAGGATTGATAGGTCCAATGTAATCCAATCCCCACATATGAAATGGACCAACACTCAAAATAGGATGGAATGGCATAATATTGTGGCCTGTTAATTGTTTATGCCTTTGACACTTCTCACATTTGCTAACAAAGTCTCTAGTATCCTTGTAAAGAGTTGGCCAATAATATCCCCAATGAAGGATCTTCCTAGCTGTGGTTCTGGCTGCAAAATGCCCCTGACAATCATGTGCTTGCTGCAACAAATCATGAGTTTGCTGATCAGCAACACATCTTAGTAAGAGACCTTCCATAGTCCTCTTATAAAGAATAGCTTCATGCACCACATAACCAGTAACGTACTCTAAGAGCATGCTTTTGTTGCTTTGAAAATGATGAAGGATAAGTCTGATCTTGCAAATACCTGTATATGTTGGCATACCAAAGATCCACGGTCTCAATGAACCCTTGTAATACTCCATTATCCTGAACTGCTACTGGCTGGTCTGTTTCTTCTTCTATTTCAGCACCACTACTCAAATAAGCACTTGGATTATGAGCTCCTTGAGCCATCTTAACATACTTCAACTCAAATTCTTGTATGATAAGAGCCCATCTTGTAAACTTAGGATCTTGGGCAGTCTTGTTGTTGTAAATGCATGGCAACGGGTTCACATCCATATGAATGTAAACATACAACAGTCGCTTGCTGAATTCCATTGTGAAGGAAGAAGATAATGTCTAAATTTGTTCAAGGCCCACTTCAATGCTAACTCCAAGATGCTCCACATGAGTCCATTTCGCTCTTGTGGAGTTAACAACCCGCTAGCATAGTAATTCACATCATAATGCTTTTGCTGATTTTTCCGACATAGTGTGACGCCAAAGCTTGCTCCCAAAACAAGAAAGAATAAATGAAAAGGCTCACTCATTCTTGGAGGAATCAACAACGCCTCTCTTTCAATTGTCCAAGGCACCATTCAAATGCTTCTTGAGCGTCTTCCTTCCATCTAAAATTCTGCCCTTGTTTCCATACAATCCACAAGTGGTCGGGTTACTTTAGCAAAATTATGCAAATACCTCCTACTAAACCCGAAGGTTGACCATATAAGCTTCTAACTTGTGATGCATTTGTAGGTGGTTTGACCTTCTCAAGGCTGCAATCTTACCATGATCCACTTGTAACCCCTTTTCAAACATAATTGCCCAATAGTTTTCCTCCTCTAGTGAAGAAAATACACTTAGCGATTCAAACTTATACCATACAAATGCATCTTTCAAGAACTTTTCTGAGATGATCCAAGTGATCCTTTCTTGGATTAGAAAATAATGTTAAGTCATCTATAAAGACTCTCAAAAGTCTAAAATATCATGAAAAGCATATGTCATAGCTTCACTTTAAATGTGGCTGGAGCATTTGTAAGGCCAAAAGGTAATACCTTGTAAGCATAGATGCCAAAAGGTGTTCAAAAAAGCCGTCATTGCTTGATGTGGTGGATAGATTTGGATCTGATTATATCCCGAAAGTACCCATCCAAGAAAGAATAGGCCTGATTTCCTGCAACAATATCCAATAAAGTGTCTATGAATGGTGTAGGAAAATGATCTCTTTTGGTAGCTTTATTGAGATCCCTGTAATCAATGCATACTCGGATTGAGTTATTTGGCTTTCTCACTGGGACAATAGAACTGATCCAATCTGAATTTGGCACTGCTACAATAAATCCCGCCTCTAAAAGCTTCATAACTTCAGCCTTTACTTGCTCCTCTATTGCTGGACTCATTCTCCTTTGAGCTTGTTGGACTGGTTTTGATCCCTGTTTCAAATCAATGGTATGGACCACAACCTCTGGTGGAATGCCTTTCAATTCTTTGTAATTTCTTGCCAAAACATCCCTGAATTCTCTTAATAAAGATATCAAATCGCGTTCCTCCTCTTGAGTAAGAGCTCCTCCAATAGTAACCAATTCTTCTTGATTTCCTTGAGAAATATCGATGTTCTTGACTGAATGTGGTGACTGTAATAAAAGTGGTGAGTGTGGTGACGAATGTGGTGAATGTGGTGACTGTAATGAAGGTGGTGAGTGTGGTGACGAATGTGGTGAATGTGGTGACAGTGATGAATGTGGTACGTGTGATGACTGTGGTGACTGTAATGGATGTGGTGGATGTGATGATTGTGATGAATTTGGTGCATGTGGTGACTGTAATGACTGTGGTGAATATGGACTGATCTGATTTACCGCATCCTCCAGAATGTGCGCATGCCACCAAGCTGCTTGTACTTGTATAGTGGGCTGATTTCTGTCTACCCCATCCATGCTTGATGTCAAAATCAGCATCTCTACTTGATCTTGATCAATTCCTTGCTGGAATAAAGTCTCCCCAATGGGTCTTTGAATGGACTCTTCCTGCATGTTCACAAGAATCTCTTGTAACTCATCTTCACCAATACTTTCAAGTCTTTGGATATACTTATCTGCAACTTGCTGCTGTAAATGACATATTTCTGAAATTTGGGTACCTTTTAACCACTTGTACAAAGTCTTATCTTCCCTGTCACCCACTTCCAAGACATGAAAACAATTAAGACCTTGCTGCCCTGACACCATAGCATTCTCTTTGCTGATTTCTAACTGCGGGCTGCTCAAAGAAGGATTGCAAAGAAAGGTACCGTTTGCTGATTTTAGAGGATGATCTATAGTAACCTTGTGTTCTCCTTGAAAGATGTTCATTTCACGCTTCCTCCATGAAGTCTCAGCTTGTACGGCATCTAACCATGTACGACTCAGCAACAAAGTATAAGTTTCAGCATGCACACTCTCTGAAAATTTCAAAACCATGAAATCCAAGATTGCTTCCACCTCATAAACCTTGCATAACACATTTCTTATGACACCCATAGGCTGCACCTTCATTTGATTGAATGCTTTGAGCATCATAGTTGTCGGTTCCATCATTTTCAATCCAACTTGAAGCATGATATGGTAAGGCATTACATTCACTCCGCTGCCGGTATCTATGTTGGCCTCTTTGATTAGATATCCATTAATACTCACATCACAAAGAAATGGCCCAGGATCCTTGGATTGCCGGGCTGGTGGCTCCATTCTCCTGTTGTCGGTATCATTTGATATGATTTGTTGGACTGAAATTTCTGATTTTGTTCTTCCCCCTAACTCTTGCAACAAATTTGGAGAATAATGCATCAATTGCTCAAGTGTAAGTGTAACTTTAGTGGCCAAAACTTTGCTGATCACATCATCTTCATTCTGAATTTCCTCATCCACCATAGGAGGCATCACTATGGGCTGATTTTCTTCTATAGACTGAAACTGTTCTGTGGGCAGCACATTGAATTGCACCTTCTTAGGTGCTGACACCTTCAAAGCTTGTTCCTTCAAAGCCTTTGGAAAAGAGGTCTTAGTCTTCTCATAATTGGCACTACTCTTGGTTCTTGAACCACCTTTTGTGATCTTGTAACTGCATTTACTTCTCCAATCTCCTCTTCTTGCTGAAATGGGTCATGCTCCACCTCAACAAATCCACAATTTACTACTGATTTTGCCTTCTCTTGCTTCTTAAGCTCCTCAATAAGAGCCTTAACTTGAGGATTATCAATGTACTTTGCATCTTGAATGCGAACATCATTATTAGGAAGAGGCGGATTCAAACACTTTAACTTTGTTTTTGGTGGATACTTGTTGGTTGCCCATTCTGGTTTCCCATGGATTTTCCAACAAGTAGTCTCATCATGCTTGAATTTATCACATAACTTGCAATATAAATGAGCCTTACTTGGATACCATCCTGTTTTTGGCTGCACCATTGGTGTGGAACCCATTGGAACTTGTTGGGCAATTGGAGCCTGTGGCATCATTGGAACTTGTGGTATGATAGGTGCTGCTTGCATTGGTTGAATAGGAATAGATGGTGCTTGTTGCATAACGTTAAATCTACCGGATTGGCCCTCTCAAAGAATCTCTTCTCCCTACATTCTTGATCATTATGGCCCTTGATTTGGCATCTTGAGCAAATTTCAGCAATCTACATGTAGTATCAGAATGCCCAATAGACCCACAATACTCACAAGTAATAAACTGCACCTCCCTTGGCTTCTCACCAATTGTAAGCTTAGAAATCTTGCCTGCAATATCCTCTGTTTTATGCTCTGGAGCAGCAACTTCATGAATGTATCCCAGCTTATCTTCAGCCTTGAGAGCATATTTTTGTGCCTCTAACAATGTTGTAGGCTGTTTAGCCTTCACCTTATGAGCAATAGTTCGTTTCAGCCCTTTCACATACCATTGGATATCCATTTCATCATTCCTTGCAATCTTCCAATGAACCACGGCTTTGAGAACCGCAATGTACCTCTGATTATACTCTCTAATTGATTCATCTTCCTTTTGTGTGAAATTTGTCCACCTTTCCATAGTCTTATCCTTACCATGAACTTCTTGATAATTAGCAATGAAAGCTTCCTTTAATTCCTGATATGTCATGGTATCGGCCGAGTTGTGCCCATTCCTCCTTTGAATCTTGCAAGAACTATGAAACCAAAACAATAATCGTGACGGTAACTTACATTCTTTGGCAATACCTCTCAAACTTCACAATATGCTTCAAAGGATCCCGATCCACCAAATCATCAAACTTTGGAATCCCCATTGTCTGAAAACCCCATACCATAGGTGGTATTACAGCCATCTCTTCCTCTTCTTGGGTTTCTTGAAATTGGAAAAACGAAATTGAATCTCCCCTTAATTTGAAAAACGAAATTGGATTACCTTCTAGATCGGTAAATGGAATCAAAACCTCCTGGATCTGAGAATTAGACCCCAGATCTACTCCCAAATTTGAAAACGAAATTGAATCTTGATGCAATTTTGAGCCCAAAGATTGACTCACCGGTCCCCTTCTTGTGACGATGGAGCTTAGTGGGATCTCCTTCTTACTTCTCTTGGGCATAAAACTATGCTCCCCTTGTCAAATTTCACTCCACAAATCAATTATGGCAAAATCCCCTTCACCCAAGAAATTGCTCCTTTCACAATGGTGCCGTTCTTTACCGACGATCACCAAATACCAATGGTAACAACTCCTTTTTCAATGGAAATTCTTGCCGATCAATGGTCTGTCGAGCACCGTGGTCGCCAAATTGTTAGAGCCTGAACTCTAACCTTGCAAGAAGGATGAAAAACCCAACAATCCAAGCTCAATCTATCAGAACAAGGCAATGCACAACACAAAGAATCACCATCTCCATAGCTAGATCAATGAAAAATACTCTCTCCCAATACACCGTCTCTCTGTTCTTCTCTCTCTCTGCTCAGATTATACTGTGGTGATAATGGCTCCATAATGCATACGTGCAAATATCCTGCACGCGTGCATGCGCGTATATCACTCGATATACGGTATATGATGAGTGTGGTGGGTGGTGACAAGTGTGGTGAGTGGTGAATGGTGTGGTGAGTGGTGACGACCCCAACAATGACAAGCTTCGGCATACAAAAACGTACCATAGCTTTGCTTGAAGCAAATTCATCTGCAGCCAGCGAGAAAATGGCTGAGATTCCGTCATTTTTTGCTGCTCCAATCATACATTTCATGAGTGCGGCTTGCCCTTTGGCCTTTGGAGCTATGTGCAAAACATCAAGGTATGTTTTACTATTTTTCTTTTCAATTATGTCAAAGTGCTTTATGGAGTATTTGAGATGGCCATTGATGCCGGACTTGCTATCGATCCCCATGTCTAGATTTTGCTCTTAGGTTAAAGTCTTTTGCAGACAGAATAGCAAGTCGCTTCCTGAATAAAACAAACATCTATTTAGTGAGCAAACCTCTTATATATGTAGCCTAGATTAATTTTGTAGCCGAGCTCTTGTGATCTTGAAATTACCACTGAAAACAATGATTTAGTACATAATCTGCAAAACTGGGGTTTATTGGAAGGTTTTTGCGGTATGCCAGAGTCAATCATATGAAGGCTATCTTAAAGGCTACTAATAAGTTCAAGGTAAGTCTTCTTTCCAAATTGCTTTCACTGATTCTAGCGCATCATTATATTGTATTTAACGCTTATTAGCTGATTTACAGCAAAAAAAAAATGCTGAATTGTGGATATACAAAGTGGAGCTTCATCCCGGGCTTCATCCTAAACAAGTTCTTGTGGTACAAATTTACTCTTTGATGTATTTCAAGATTATGCAGAGCAGGAGCATGTAAATCAGTGTTTCAAATGGTATACAATTCAAGTACGTACTGAAATATTAGTTCTTAAATACTAGTTGAGATCATAAACTGTATTGCATGTTTTTTTTTCCTCATAACAAGTTTGCTTGGTTTTTGCTAGCCATTGATGTGCCTCAGAATCAATGCAACACAGAAGATAAGGAGTTTAGAGTGCGAACAATGTTAATGTGTATTTACTAAACGGATGAAGTTGATAAGCAATTAAATGTGGTTGCTCTGTAAATTATCACATTCAACAGCAGCATGTGAATGCAAATCTTTGGCTCTTGCACGCTTTAGTTGACAGATTCGATTCGAGATTCCTTTGCAAATTGAAGCAAATGATACATTCTTCAACCTTATGTCAGATAAAGCTGTAAGGATCAATACAGAAGGTAATGGATTCTTAGCTAGTTAATTGCGTCAAAGGAGTTGCATGTTTTCTATGTTCGTTTATTTTGCAGTGTTCTCTTGAAAATGCACATTTCCAATGTCCCATCTTGGCATTGTTGTCTTGCCTATGAATTCACCATGCATTCACTAGTGCAGTGGTTGCTGTATTGCAGATTTACATAGCCTTGGAGCGGTGTTGCCATTGCTTAATTTGTAGAAGATCAAGTGCATCTTTGTGTGTCAGAGCAGTTAAATAATCTAAATGCACAACAAGTAATGGAATGCAAAGGATTTAAGATTCTTTTCAACAATTTTGCTGATGTTAATGATGTGGTGCCATGTATAAAAGAATTCGGTGCAATTTCATGTAAGAAAGTGCTTGGGATGAGGGGCTTTGTGTTGTGCTTCTAGAAACCATGCTAACAGAGAACTAAGGCGATGACGCTTTGACAAGATTGTTTTACTGAATTCCTCATGTGTATTACATGGTCTATCCTTATGACGAGCCTTTATGTGGATTCTTGCATTTTGACTAGATGAAAGGATAATATGACTTGGGATATTCTATTATGAACAATCCCTTGAGAAGCTGTACTATCCATTTTGCCAAATAAAAATAGGTAACTATAAAGAAGAAGAAGAAGAAGAGATTTTAACGTCACGCCACAAGGCAGCGTCCTATCGGACATGTGACACTTTACAACACACGCAGATGGGTCCTGCCCCCACCACTTTACATTGCTGAAGTGGGTCAGAGAACATTAAAGAAGCATATGCCCCATTATGGACTTTCAGGTTAAAAGCTGTAGATTATACAAATTCTATTGGCATTCACAAAGTAGCACCAAGTGGCACAAAACTCTATCTTCTTTTTTTCTAACACAACACCTTACTCGCGAAAGCATTTTTAAAGAAAAAATTGGATGGATGAATAAAATTATTATGGAATCATAATCCTTTATGTACAACGATCTAAATGTTTGGAAAAAGAATAACACATAGGTTTTGCATTATTGCTTCTAGGTCTGTATTATAGGTTTGTAGAATCACATATTTCAATAAGTGAATTGTTGGTTAAAAATAAAAAATATTTCGATGGCCATTGTGGCTTTTGTTTTTTCGCACACTTAGACATAACGTGTTGGGAAAGAGAAATGTTTGTGCTTTCAAATTCTTAAATTTTTTATGAAGACGACCATTTGGCAAGGCATTCAAATTCTTAAATTTTTTATGAAGACAACCATTTGGCAAGGCAACACTGTAGGCTTAAATCCTGTATATTCTTAAGCTGATTATTACTACCCATAATTCAAATCTATAAGTAAGTCAATATAGGGAAATATTTGCTTGGCCATCCATGGATATCTTGCACTGACTCGCTTCTCCAAATGCAGGGGAGTCAGGAAAGAGAAATGTTCGCGGCGGCCTTGGCCGCCGCGATAAATTTCTTGTAAATATAAATCCTTATAGGCCAGGCTAGACATTTGCAATATCTCTCCAAAGGACCTTCCAAATTGTTGAGCAAGTCATCAAAATGAAGTGAAGCTTGTGGCTCATCAATTTCAAAACCCTCCATAAAGTCCAATTGGAAATTTTCAAAGGTGATGTTATAACTAGCTTTAAGGCCATGATGCATAAAGCTTATGTCGCCGCGATAAATTTCTTGTAATAATAGAATAGAATAGAATAGATTTTTAGCGTCCACAGAGACCGACTGACCTATGGGACCCAAACAAAAAAAGAGAGCAGCAAACGTATTACTGACAGTATTAAAAAACCCCCCGCCCCGAAGGGTTTTCGAGGGAAAAACCTTAGCAGTAATAAGTCTGCTGGCATGCTGTACAATTGTGTAGGACAGTTCAATGCCGTCCCGGAAGACACAACTGAGTCCGTGCATCTATAACCTCCTGGAGGTATGACCCCAACAAACCCACTGACGTCGTATTCAACAACTCATGCAACGGTTGGCCAGGCACTAGTAATCGAACATACCGCTCTCTGATATGGCAAACGCTGAGCAGATCTGGAGGGCATGACATTCATCCTCAATGGCGCCCTGGTGGCAACACTGGCAAAGCCTTTGCTCTCGTGCTTCCCGAGCCCAACTCTTGTCTCAATATGGAGGCGATGTGCACCCGTGCGAATGGAAGCTATAAGTCTGCGCTTCTTCATGGGCAACTGGGTGTATAAGTACTGGTGTGGGCCTCTCTGGTGTATAATGCAATGGAAAACTGTTTTTTTTTAAGACATGTCTTTCCTTCCTTCCTTCCTTCTTTAAGTATGACATGGAGCCCAAAAGCGTGACATGGAGCCCAAAAGCGTCTCTTATAATTATGTGACAGCCATGGCCTAATACGGGTGAAAATATCGTTACCCTGGTTTTGGTTGATTCCATCGCGGTGAATACTTTTCCGCGGAATCACATACCCTCCGGGAACGGGATCCGTTCTGGAGGTCCCGTTATCCGTACCTGACAGCGTCAGGTGTACCTTCTGATGGATCCCAGCCATCCATCTCTAGGGTCCATCCTGGCCGTCTGTTTTATACCTTCCGGCAGAATCACATTCGGAAAATACCACAGGACGGAATCACCGCCATTTTATTCCACGGGACGGAATCACCATTCCAAATATGCTAGTAAAAATTCAAATTTTTTACTGTCATGATCTTCTTCTGAGAACTAGTGCCGGTTATGGCGGCTTGCTCCGGCTTGCTCTGGCGATAGATGGCGATCTTCGTAGGAGGTCAGATTTGGCTCCTTTTTATTCTAACCCTTTTTTCTGCTCGAATCATAGGAGGTCAGATTTGGCTCCTTTTTATTCTAACCCTTTTTTCCTTTCCAATCTCTACTTAGTTGGCGCCTAAGCTTTGCAATGGCGGATTCAGTGCTCGCCCGATCCCGGCGAGGCTAAGAAGACCTGAAAGGTGAAGTGGTTCAACGTAGACGAAAGGTTTTGGATTCATAACTCCGGACGACGAAGGGAAGATCTGCTTGTGCATCAAACATCGATTCATGCGCGATGGGTTCGGCATTTGAAAAGACGCGCGAATCGTAAGAGTTCTTGGTAGATCGCATGGAAGATGGCAGGGCCAAGGCCATAGATGTGGCCGGGCCAAAAAGGCCTTTGTTCAAGGGGCTCAAGGCGTGATGCAGGAGGCGGAGGATCTCGCTATCGCGGGAGGCAAGAGTTTTACATTGCAGGCTTTTGATTGCGGAGGTTTCTGGTGCAATGAGGTTTCTGTTTCTCTGTTTCCTCTGTTTTTCTCTTTTAGTTTTTAGCATAGTTATTTGGTTTTGACCATTGATCGCTCCTGGGCTTTCTCAACCTGGGCTTTCTCCAAGACTAATCCTTACTATTGCCTCTTTTCCTGTTGCTATGGAGTCGGTTCCTGTATGAATTTATTTTCATGAGAGTTTCATGAGAGTTTAAATATCATCTGGGCGCTTCAGATCCTTCATACCTGACACTGTGTATCTCGGATTCGGGGTATTCAAGCCCTGCCGATGGGCAAATATCCTGCAAAAGAGCAAAGGAGAGACCCAAAAGATTGCAAAAGGTTTTCTTTTGATTGCAAAGAGCAAAGAGAAAACCTTTTGCTCGGTCTTTCCGTTTCTGGGTTGATGATCTAAGCTCTTTACATGTACTCCTTTTATGCAAATAGCTATAATTTCTCTGTTTTTGCTTGCAGGAGTTCATAGGAGGGATTCCAAGTTGCCATAGTTTTGGAGACAGCTTCGTTTTACAACCTATAATTCAGTTTTAAAGCCTATAATCTATGAATTTTAAGAGGGCTTATACATCCACAGGGCCGGATTTTTCTTCCCCTGCCATTGAATCCGGCAAGAAAGATTGTGGCAGATATCATTCTGGAGAGCAGAGGTCATTGGCATTGAGCTCAAACTTCCAAATTTTCAAAGAGCTAAAATTTTCAAAGAAAACCCAGAAACGGAAAGACCGAGCAAAGGTTTTCTTTGATTGCAAAAGAGCAAAGGAGCTGTTTCTTATCTTATTACATTAGTTTTCTTTTGCAATTGGGTGACCTTTTGCAAGATTTAGTTCCGCCATGGCATTGCCAATATTGGCAAGGGGTTCAAATCCCCATCCATAAAAATTCTGGGCATTGCATAGAATAACAATGGACAGGTAGACAAAAAATGGAGTAGCACAAGTATTTTCTTCCAATTCAATCCACCCTGCTTGCTTTTGCAAGCAAATGTAGCAAGCAAATGTAAGTTATACTTTGAGAATCTGCCGCTCATCTGCAGAAATTGAGAATGGCAAACATTGGGCTTCTCCAGGTGATTCCTTCCCGAAGAATAGTACGCGGTGATTCTACGGGGGAGAATATTATCGCAGTGATTCCAGGGGGAGAATATTTACGCGGTGATTCCACGGGGGAGAATATTATGGTATGCGGTGATTCCACCCCGCAGGATCAATTCCATGTGATTCCACCCTGCAGAAGTGGAACGGGGTGATTCCGTCTGGCGGAATTACAAATTGGTGATTCTGCCCGGCAGAATTACAAGTTGGTGATTCTGTCCGGCGGAATTACAAGTTGGTGATTCCGTCCGGCGGTATTCTACTGTTGTGATTCCGCGGGGAAGTATAAAATGGACGGCCGTACTGTCAGGTACGAATAACGGGGCCTCCGGAACGGATCCCGTTCCCGGAGGGTCTGTGATTCCGCGGGAAAGTATTCACCGCGATGGAATCACCAAAACCAGGGTAAGGATATTTTCGCCCGCCTAAGGGTGATTTTCTACTACAGTCGCATTTTAAGACTGTCATATAATTATATGACACCATTTTATGATGCCACATCATGTTTAAGACATGTCTTATTTTTATCATTTTTTCATTATAACAAAATAAGACATGTCTCAATAATATAAGACATGTCTTAAAAGTTTACATTTTCCACTACATTATATGAGCCATGTCCTTTACAATATAATTCAACGTAGCAATACTTTGTCTAGTTACAGCACAAATCCATATCAATCCTCCTCCATGTCTGCAATTCCACTACATTTGTTTACTTCATACAAAGCTCTAGCTAATGCATCCCTTCTTGCAGTATCCTCCAATGGATAATCAAGTATAACCACCTCCTCTTGAAGATCAGAATCTGAAACATTTGCAACACCATCAGAAGCCACACCTAATTCTCGTAAAGCGTCTCGAGCAGCATTATCCCTGCATTCTTGTAGCTCCTCTTGAGCTTCCCTGATCCAAATTTCATCAAAAGCATCATTATGAATAATACATAAGTTATGTAGAACTAGACAAGTTGAAACAACTAGCGGAACGTGCTTCAAACGCATCTCCATTTTCTTCAACAATATACGAAAACGAGCTTTCAGTATACCAAATGCCCTCTCCACGGACATCCTAGTGCTAGACTGAACGAAATTCCAATGTTTCTGTATTGGAGTAAATGCTGGACCTACATTCAAATACGGGGTCAGCAACCAATTTCTAGCATTATAACCTGCATCACCCAATATGCAATAGTTGCCCATTTTGCCAGATGTAAATTTGGTGTACGCAGATGTTCTTTGAAAGAGTGCCCAATCGTGCATACTTCCTGCCCAACCAACATCATAATCCCATATCAAACACCTGGAATCAACAATGATTTGTAAAAGAATGGAGTGAAAGCCTTTTCTATTGTAATAATCAGGAGCATGCTCTATAGGAGCTGTTATGGGAATGTGACTGCCATCCACAGCCCCAATCACATTGGGAATGCCATGCTTGGCCTCGAATCCAGCCGCATATTTCTTACAAGTACTCACGGAGGGCCAAATAAGACCACAATGCAGTTCTTCCCTCTTTATTTTAACTGCCTGACAAAATTCTACAACACATCTATAAGCTGTAGTGACCCCAACTCCATATAATTCTGCTACCACAGGAAGTGTTGAACCACTTGCAAGACGAGTCAATGCGATGGCCACTTTTTTTGGGACTTCCAAAGCCAACCTCAGATGAGTGTCCCTTCTCACTAGCACTGGATGTAATACACCGCACAACCACTCGAAAGTTGCCCTTGACACCCTCATCTTCTGACGAAACATTCTATCTGTGTGAGTACGTGACAAGATATTTTCATAGTATCCTTCTATGCGCTTGTACACCCAACAACTCCTTTGTTGCCTTGTCATGAAACTCATTTTCTGTACCAACTGAAGTACTTGCACACATGCATACATGTATCTCTTGGATGGTGCTGCCTCGCTGGGCCTTAACATTTCCAGCACTATGAACATCTGCAGCATTTGGCATATTTGTAGAAGGCTTTGTCGAGTGCTTGGATCCATTGGGAAACAAACTTCTGAAGGAATTGGCTAGGTCAACAACATGAGCAACAGTAAGTCTTCAACAACAAACCTGTTCACATCAGTCCAAAGGTTGTTGTTAGAAGAACATCAGGATTTCTGAATGTATAGAAAACAAAGAATTGATAAAACAAAGAATCTGTGCAGATGATTTCTCTCCCTATGTGCACATGTAAATTGTAAATTTCAATTGCATTTCTACATGAGAGGTATGCCTGCTACTTCTGTTTCTTTCCCTTTTACTGTTAAATTCTCATTCCTTTAATTCACAGATATTCTCAAATTCAGAACAAAGACGGGTGGTTTTCTAATGCCCTCCAATCTGCAACTTGAACAGGGCAAGCCAATACCCAGAGATCTTGCTTACCGCCTTGTTGTGGAATGCACAAAATGCCACCACAACATCCAACTCATTAGACGAATTCAGTCCTTGATAGTGCAAGGAGGTCTCCACTCCATTTCCCCTTTAGCTAACCACCTTATTCGTGGATTTGGTTCTTGTGACAGTATGGTTGAAGCTAATGCAGCATTCTGTGAGGTTTTAAAGCCAGACCAATATACTTGGAAATATGTACTACTTTCTGTAAATTAAAGAAATATGTGTAGTGCATTGCTAATGCTCCCCCATCCTACTCTTTATCTTCTATCTTATGCACACTACCAGGTATGTCTTAATCACTCGCTCTCTGTGGATTATATCTAGGTACTTAATGCTGCAGCAGGCCTCCTCGTGTCTGGGCATGTAAAAGACTTGAGAGACTCTTAACAAGGCACAATAATTCTAGCAGTTTTGCCTTCTTTGATTGCCTTCTTTGGAAGGAGCAGCATGTACTCGTGAAGACTTAGGGGGTATTCTACCATTCATCTGCATGTTATTGCTCATTGCATTGTACAAATAGTCTTCAAATCTGAACAAAGAGAATCTTGTAAACTATAAAAATTTTCATTATAATAGAGGGAAGTTAGTTTCAACAAGGCGACCACATACTTCATCACTAACACTTTTTCTTTTCACTTACTGCCACACTAAAATGACAAGAGTATAGCAAATACTGTGGTATGGTAGTGGAGACTCACCTTATCACCAAGTTCAATCCTTAACGATGTCGTCTCCTTCAAAGAATTTCTTGTCTGCGCAAGATATTGAACAAATGCATGTAAGAAGTACAAGAACGAAGATTGCAGGTCTGTATCCTAGTTTTGAAACAGAAATTCAGCAAGGTAAAAAACCAACATAGAAACAACATTGACATAGATACTGATGCCCAATTACATATTGATACCCAATTATATTTTAAACAGAATCTTGATTCAAACAAACAAATTAACATGGAACGAGTCATTCCAATATGAATAACATAATAGTCCTCCACATCAACTTTTCCTAACACAAAAATTAATCCTTCGACAGCTTTTCGAAAAGTCCAGTAAGACTACGGGACAATTCCTTCAACATATTGATTTTTTCCTCCTCGTAGCTGCACTTCTTCTTCTCCAGTTCAAAGCTCTCTTCATGAGCCCTCTTATTAAAATCTGTCATGGCATTGATTGCCTTAGCTACCTCTCGCTGCGGCGTTTTTAACTCTCTTGGATTTCCCAGCCACTACACTTGGTTTTTGATCACATTCCTTTGGTGTATCCTCCGGTGCCTTTCTTTTTTCCCCACCAGCCACATCAATCTCTTCAATCTCATCAAGATCGTCCGCCATCGGAGTGTTTGCATCGGTTGCACTTTCGTGAGCATAGCACACAACATGTGCTCGTTGGTTCATGTAATCGATCTATAAGATCATACCACTTGCACGCGTTTCGCCTCCTTCGTGAACCCGGACACATTATTTTGGTTCTTATCTGCTTTGTATTCCTTATATACTGCTTGCCACTTCTTCCTGCACGCCTCACTATCCTTGTCCAAGTCAGGGCACTTGGACACCAATTGCACATATAGTTTGTGCCAGATATCAACACCCTGTCTACCAGCTTTAGTCAGAAACTCTTCGTGCATCTGTCCACGAAGATGAATTAGTGTAACTACCCAATGATCCTTCCAGTTAGTGCCCCTACCCTTCACAACATCTCCTGCTGGTGTTTTAGCAGTTTTTGGTTTACGGCCTCGCTTTTTTTTGTCACATGGTTCATGGGAAACACCCTGGGAGCTTGGTGCATCATTATGAAACACAGGTGGACAAGTGAATATGTGGGTAGGAGTAGGCATTTCAGAAATTTCAGGAAAGGTTGAACGCACGTTGTATGGATAATGTGGACGGCTAACAGGACGATATGGATAGTGAACAACAGGAGGTGTTGGCATGTCAGGAGTGGAATTCTCATCCATGTCTTGAGATAGTGGAACAAAAGAGGAGTAACTTGATTGAGACATTTGATTGTATGGTTCAAATCCAGCCATGTCTGGAAAGAAGTGCAAGCAACAAGGAAGATTAAAACTCAAAAGAAGCAATTCATTTACGATAGAAGCAATCTATCGGTTGCAAATTGATGTTCATTAAATTCAGAATTTACATGCATAAAATAAAACAGTACATTACAAAACAACACATTATGATACATTAGGATGTCTGCTAATCCCGAAAAAAATCTCTGAAAGTAAATTGGAAGTAATGCTAACCTGTTCTGAAAGCTATGACGATGAAGAAATCTCGGATGATGATGACGAAGGCGCTCACGAAATGGAGATGGAGGGAAAAAAATGACTCTGATTTTGGCAACATACTTGTCCCGCCTCAACTTGGGTTGTTCGCACCTTAAGATTTCCTATTACGGTGTCTTCGAGTCACATTCTCTTCCGGGGGATTTCCCCCGGAATAAAATAAGACCATATAGTCGTACGGAAGAAGATTGCGCCATGTCGCATTTAGGGCAGTGGAAAAACGAGCTTATTTTTTTTCATGTGCAAAATTTTATTGGCCAAAAAAAGACATCCACGTGAGTGGAAAATCACCCCTAAGCTCGCTTTTCCATCATCCCTAAATGCCACATGGCGCAATCTTCTTCCGCATCGCGACTATATGGTCTTATTTTATTCGGGAAATCCCCCTGGAAGAGAATGTGACTTCGAGACACAGCCAATAGGAAATCTTCGTGGCCCGACAACTTCAAGCCGCCGAGGACAAGATGTTGCCAAAATCGAGTCATTTTTTTCCTCCATCTCCATTTCGTGGAGCCTTCGTCATCATCATCATCCCATATTTCTTCATCGTCATAGCTTTTGAGCATGTGTTAGCATTACTTCCAATTTACTTTCAGATTATTATTTTCGATTAGCGTACATCCTAATGTATCATAATGTGTTGTTTTGTAATGTAATCGCTTTTATTTTATGCATGTAAATTCTAAATTTAATGAACATCAATTTGCAACCGATAGATTGCTTCTATTGTAAATGAATTGCTTCTTTGAGTTTTAATCTTCCTTGTTGCTTGCACTTCTTTCCGCATATGGCTGGATTTGAACCGCATAATCAAATGTCTCAATCAAGTTACTCATCTTTTGTTCCACTATCTCAAGACATGGATGAGAATTCCACTCGACATGCCAACACCTCCTCGTTGTTCACTATCCATATCGGCCCAAGAGCCGGCCCACATTATCCATACGCCGTATGCTCAAGCTTTCCCGAAATTTCAGATGCCTACACCCCGCCAACATATTCACTTGTCCAATTCGTGTTTCATAGTGATGCACCAAGTTCCTGTGGTGTTTCCCAAGAACCATGTGACAAAAAAGCGAGGCCAGAACCAAAACCGCTAAAACACCAAAGCAGAGATGTTGTGAAGGGTAGGGGCACTAACTGAAGGATCATTGGGTAGTTACACTAATTCATCTTCGTGGATGATGCACGGCGAGTTTCGACTAAAGCTGGTAGACGTGGTGTTGATATCCGCACAAACTATATGTGTAATTGGCGTCCAAGTGCCCCGACTTGGACAAGGATAGTGAGGCGCAGAAAGAAGTGGCAAGCAAGATATATAAGGAATACAAAGCGATAAGAACCAAAAATAATGTGTCCGGTTCCCAAAGGAGCCGAACGCGTAAGTGGTATGATCTTATAGATCAAGATATGAACCAACGAAAGCACATGTTGTGTGCTATGCTCACGAAAGTGCAACCGATGCAAACATCCGGATGGCGGACGATCTTGATGAGATTGAAGAGATTGATGTGGCTGGTGGGGAAAAAGAAAGGCACCGGAGGATACACCAAAGGAATGTGATCAAAACCAAGTGTAGTGGCTGGGAAATCCAAGAGAGTTAAAAACGCCGCAGCCAGAGGTAGCTAAGGCCGCCAATGCCATGACAGATTTTAATAAGAGGGCTCATGAAGAGAGCTTTGAACCGAGAAGAAGAAGTGCAGCTACGAGGAGGAAAAAATCAATATGTTGAAGGAATTGTCCCGTAGTCTTACCGACTTTTCAAAAAGTCACCGAAGGATTAATTTTTGTGTTAGGAAAAGTTGATGTGGAGGACTATTATGTTATTCATATTGGAATGACTCGCTCCATGTTAATTTGTTTGTTTGAATCAAGATTCCGCTTTAAAATATAATTGCATCAATATGTAATTGGGCATCGATTTCATGTCAATGTTGTTTCTATGTTGGTTTTTTACCTTGCTGAATTTCTCGCTTCAAAACTAGGATACGCACTGCAATCTTCGCTCTTGTACTTCTTACATGCATTTGTTCAATATCTTGCGGCAGACAAGAAATTCTTTTGAAGGAGACGACATCGTTAAGATTGAACTTGGTGATAAGGTGAGTCTCCACTACCATACCACAAAGATTTGCTATACTCTTGTCATTTTAGTGTGCAAAAGTAAGTGCAAAAGTGCGCTTAGTGATGAAGTATGTGGTCGCCTTGTTGAAACTAACTTCCCTCTATTATAATGAAACAAATTTTATAGTTTACAAGATTCTCTTTGTTCGATTTGAAGACTATTTGTACAATGCAATGAGCAATAACATGCGATGAATGGTAGAATACCCCCTAAGTCTTCACGAAAGTACATGCCGCCCTTCCAAAGAAGGCAATCAAAGAAGGCAAACCGCCGTAATTATTGTGCCTTGTTAAGAGTCTCTCAAGTCTTTACATGCCCGATTAATTTGGAGGCTCACCGCAAAGATTAAGTACCTAGATATAATCCACGAGAGCGAGTGATTAAGACATACCCGTAGTGTGCATAAGATAGAAGATAAAGAGTAGGATGGGGGAGCATTAGCAATGCACTACACATATTTCTTTAATTTACAGAAAGTAGTACATATTTCCAAGTATATTGGTCCGGCTTTTAAAACCTCACAGCACGTCGCATTAGCTTCAACCATACTGCCACAAGAACCAAATCCACGAATAAGGTGGTTAGCTAAAGGGGAAATGGAGGGAGACCTCCTTGCACTATCAAGGACCTAATTCGCCTAATGAGTTGGATGTTGTGGTGGCATTTTGTGCATTCCACAACAAGGCGGTAAGCAAGATCTCTGGGTATTGGCTTGCCCTGTTCAAGTTGCAGATTGGAGGGCATTAGAAAACCACCCGCCTTTGTTCTCAATTTGAGAATATCCGTCAGAATTAAAGGAATGAGAATTTAACAAGAAAAGGGAAAGAAATGTAAGCGAGCGTGCATACCTCTCATGTAGAAATGCAATTGAAATTTACAATTTACATGTGCACATAGGGAGAAAATCATCCGCACGCATTCTTTGTTTTATCAATTCTTTGTTTTCTATACATTCGAATCCCCGATGTTCTTCTAACAACAACCTTTTGGACCGATGTGAACAGTTTGTTGTTGAAGACTTCATCGTTGTTCATGTTGTTGACCTAGCCAATTCCTTCAAGTTTGTTTCCCAATGGATCCAAGCACTCGACAAAGCCTTCTACAAATATGCCAAATGTCAGCAGATGTTCATAGTGCCGAAATGTTAAGGCCCAAATGAGGCAAAGACCATCCAAGAGATACATGTATGCATGTGTGCAAGTACTTCAGTTTGGTACGTAAAATGAGTTTCATGACAAGGCAACAAAGGAGTTGTTGGGTGTACAAGCATAGAAGGATACTATGAAAATATCTTGTCACGCATCACACACGATAGAATGTTTCGTCGGAAGATGAGGGTGTCAAGGGCAACTTTCGAAAGTGGTTGTGCGGTGTATTACATCCAAAGTGCTAGTGAGAAGGGACACTCATCCGAGGTTGGCTTTGGAAGTCCCAAAAAGTGGCCATCGTGATTGACTCGCCTTGCAAGTGGTTCAACACTTCGTGGTAGCGTAATTATATGGAGTTGGGGTCACTCATGGCTTATAGATGTGTTGTAGAATTTTGTCGAGCAAATTAAAATAAAGAGGGAAGAACCGCATTGTGGTCTTATTTGGCCCCTCCGTGAGTACTTCTTGTAAGAAATATGCGGCTGGATTCGAGGCCAAGCATGGCATTCCCAATGTGATTGGGGTCGTGGATGGCAAATACATTCCCATAATGTTCCCTATAGAGCATGCTCCCATTATTACAATAGAAAAGGCTTTCACTCCATTCTTTTACAAATCATTGTTGATTCCGTGTGTTTGATATGGGATTATGATGTTGGTTGGGCGTGAAGTATGCATTGGGCACTCTTTTCAAAGAACATCTCACAGACACCAAATTTACATCCGCAAAATGGGCAACTATTGCATATTGGGTGATGATGGTTATAATGCTAGAAATTGGTTGGTGACCCGATATTTGAATGTAGGTCCAAAGATTTACCCAATACGTAAAACATTGGAATTTCGTTCACCAGCACTAGGATGTCCGTGGAGAGGGCATTTGGTATAACAAAGCTCGTTTTTAATATATTGTTGAAGAAAATGGAGATGCGCTTTTGAAGCATCGCCCGCTAGTTGTTTCAACTTGTCTAGTTCTACATAACTTATGTATTATTCATAATGATGCTTTTGATGAAATTTGGATCAGGGAAGCTCAAGAGGAGCTACAAGAATGCAGGGATAATGCTGCTCGAGACGCTTTACGAGAATTAGGTGTGGCTTCTGATGGTGTTGCAAATGTTTCAGATTCTGATCTTCAAGAGGAGGTGGTTATACTTGATTATCCATTGGAGGATACCGCAAGAAGGGATGCATTAGCTAGAGCTTTGTATGAAGTAAACAAATGTAGTGGAATTGCAGACATGGAGGAGGATTGATATGGATTTGTGCTGTAACTAGACAAAGTATTGCTACGTTGAATTATATTGTAAAGGACATGGCTCATATAATGTAGTGGAAAATGTAAACTTTTAAGACATGTCTTATATTATTGAGACATGTCTTATTTTGTTATAATGAAAAAATGATAAAAATAAGACATGTCTTAAACATGATGTGGCATCATAAAATGGTGTCATATAATTATATGACAGTCTTAAAATGCGACTGTAGTAGAAAATCACCCTTATTTTTTTTTCTGATGTGCAAAAATTTTATTGGCCAAAAAATAAGACATCCACGTAGTGGAAAATCACCCTAATACACTGAAATTTCCTCCCCCTAAACTTTAGGGTAGGCGTTAGCTAGCTCCTATCCCCAGCTATGAAAGCCTGTATCCTGCTATAGGGGAGTGCTGACGTCCCATCCTTCTGAACTATGGAAGACACATAATTATAGTCGCAGCTAAGGACGACATGATTTTTAAAACGCCATCTTGGGCTCAACACTTAGTCGCATCAAATGAATCAGATCCGTCATCCATGGAATCATCTCCATCATCGTCATCTTCTTCTTCGTTAATTGTAAACAGGGCTGCAGTAACAGAACTAGTTAGGGTTCTTATCCTTCAGAGGCAGCAGCGGGAGGTTGCATTGGCGATCAGGACTGGGCTTCGGGATGCCAAGGCCGAGTTTTCGTTTATGCGTATCAGAGGGTTGAAGAAATTAGCTAGGTTTCTAGCAGTTTTGGCCTCAGAGGAAGGAGGCGTGGAGCTTTTCAGGGCAAGTCAGGTGTATCCTGAGCTTCAGGGTAAGCTTGTCATTTTGAATCATTTGTGTTGTTGGTTCTCTGGATCCATGATGTCGCTCTTTAAGTGGGAAAATATGATATGATTTTGCACTTGGTAACGCAAGCAGATTTGGGTGTACAACAAAACATGTCACCATAATGTTGATGAAAGCTTCCATAATTCTGGAATGCTGGTATTTGAATGTCAGAATTGAAAACCTGTCCAGTTCTTTGTTTCCTATTCCAAATCTATATTATGCTCTACGGCGCAATTTTAGAATGAGCATCTAGCCATGTTTTAAAGGTATGTTGCTGTTTTCTTAGAAAGGATACTAGTTTCTAGAATGAGCATCTAACCATGTTTTAAAGGTATGTTGCTGTTTCCTTAGAAACGATACTAGTTTCTAGAAGCATGCCAATCATGTTATTTTTTGTGGTGTTCATCTGTCCTAGTTTTTGCAGATTTAGAAAAATAACGCTCTCTCTTCATCTGATAATCCAGCTACTCAGAAGATAGATATTTCTTTTTATGGTGTAGCAAGTTCTTGTTAGTCTAAAGACCATTCTTCGTGAAATTATGGCAAGAATTTCATGACAATTTTCCCGCATGTGCTATGCAGTTGTCCCCGTGTTGTTTAAACATACATTAGCTCCACCAAAAGATATATTTGATTTGCCAATGGATCCAACAACTAATGAAGAATTACCGTACATGTTCAATCCTCCAACTTCTGCAGAAATATTGTCTGCTTTACGAGTCCTAGAAGTTTGTTGCCTTCTTGATAATGGTTGTAAGATTCTAGCTGCACAACACGTGGCAGTAAAGGTAAATGAAAGTATATTGTAATTTCCTGCTTATAGTGTTTTTTGATTATGCTATAACCTTCCGTTCTATTCCCATATTTCATAAGCTTGACAATGAGTTTTTTGTTCTCCTGCTTTTCTTTTTTGTGTTCCTTATGAAAGGAGCTCCTTGAACTGTTCTCTATTGGGGGGGTAGCTGAGAGAACTGCTTGCCTCAGTGCTATATTGGCATTAATGGTTGACTCACAAATAAATCAAAAGGTATGCTTACATGCTGCAAATATGAAGCTTCTAACAGCAAGGGCCCTCTTTAAAGTGTGACCTTTTGTTATTGCTTTTAGGAATTTTATCATTTACATGGTGCCAGAAAGGTTGCAGACCTGGTCCAAAATGGGCATGTTGACATTGCTTTAAGGTATACCTTTGTAGTCATCAACTATTTATAGCCTTATCTATGAATTCATATCTCAAAACCTCTCTTTTTCATTAGTGATTTACAAGTGCTACTAAGTAGATAAGAAAAGAATGACCAACTTCTAATTCAATCTTCTTTGTAAATTATTAGAGTTCACTCATATGAATGCTTTATTCTATGGTACAGGTTAAAGTGTGCAGAATTCTTGCTTTTACTCATTGGAAATGTGTTGCCTAGTGCTCGCACCCTAGGAAATCATCATGAAGGAAGGAACATGGAAGTCACAGCTGAAGATGTCCAGCAAGAGCTTGTTGAATGCCTCAAAGAACATTTCAGTACATTTGACATAGATGATTACCATAAAATGGAGCCTTCCCTTAAAGATTTTGAAAGAAAACAAAATTCGTTGCGCATCCTTGCCCAACAGTTGTTAAATTCAATAGATGGAAAATGAACCGTCGGTGCAATATATATCACGGGTGATTGACCACTATATTTGCAATGCATTAGACAATATTGGAGATAGATGGAGAAGGGATCTGGCAGACATGAATGTAATCTTTCTGTTTACAATGAAATTTTTCATTGAAATCTAATGCTTGCTGTAATTTTGTCTCTCATTATGTCTTAATATTGTGGGATCTATGTATTTCAATTGATTATGATATAATTTCTAGCATATAGGCTAGCAATATCCACATCACAAGTATTTATCACGTGTTATTGTCAAGCAACACATCTGTAAATCCGTTCTCACACTGCTCTAACAGGACGTTGCTTCAATCCAGTTAATATCACATTCTTTCTTCTTGGTTGACATTGGAATTGGAAGAACCATGTCTTGGTTGCTGAGAAGAGGTATTGTTTTCTCTTTCCTTTTCATAGATTTCTGTAAAACTATAACTTTTCATTAGAGCTTTCTATGATATGATAATGGCAATTATTGCTGGATTAGCCTTCTGGTATGCCAGATCCATACGATTGTTGTGGTTTTACCTTTTTTTTTGCATGAACTTTGCCACCACTATTAGCATATTAGTTGTGAGTTGTCATATATTTCGTGACAGAATTGCATCTTCTATGGATATCTTATGCTGAACTTGGCGTATTCTTGTTTGTCCTTGCCATAATGAAGTGATTGAAGGCAAAAGAATGGTTATGACTCTTTGCATGGCATGATTCCATGTATGCCGATTAGACTGAGGATTAATGCTAATGCACAAGACATCTGTTGGGAAACAGTTGAAAATTGCTGAAGGAATCAACTTTAATCTACTTTACCTGGAGTACATCTGAAAACTCTAAGAATGAAATAGGCTACTACTTACTGGGAAGGATTTCGCTGAAATTTCCATCAACGCCTTCATTTTGGCTTCTAAGCTTGAGTGAATTTCTAGAACGGAGTTAATTCCTTGGGTGGATCTAACTTTGGATAAAACGAAATCATATGTTAATGGAGCATTATGAGCAGCATTGTCCAGTGTCGTTTGAGCTTTCAATTCCTCCTCTTAATTGCAAACTAAGCTCAGAAGTTGCTCTGTTTTATTAATCCCGTTCAGTTCTTTAGTTAATTTAAGAATGCGTCAAGGTCCATTTTGATGCCCATTTTGCTGATTTGGCAAGCAAATCCGCCTCATACTTTTCTTGCTTGAGAGATATCAGGTCAATGCTGGATGGTTGTGTAGGGCGACGCAGCCGTATGCATTATTACAAATATTTTGTTACTATGGAAAAGGTACGTTTTCATTGGCTGAGCCCTTCAGTTTAGCATCTTCTTTCCTCGTAGGATATATGAAGCGGAACAGCCAGTCTATGAGATTAGCCTGTATCCCTACATATTCAAACCAGGTCTATTGCTCCCGCGGATGGGAATCAAGTTCAGTTTCCTCTGGAAAACGGAATTCCAGCTAGTCTTGGTGTTCTTGGTACTTTATCAGTTGTATGATTTTGTGCACTGCCTCATTTCGATTGACTTAACAGTATGGCATTTTGCTTTTGGAGGTGATAGACTGCTTAGACCAGGAGCTATTATGCATGGTCATCTCCCAGCATATCAATATGACGAGGAGGATAAGAAATTTTGGAAAGCGATGGACTATCTTACTAAGTGAATGTGTTGGACCATGAGCAAAAGAGCGTCGAGCTGTAATATGGATGGAAACCCCTTTTATTATTATGCAGCGAACAAGATGGGTGGAGCTGGAGAGCAGCTGGAGTTGGGAATGTTATATCTTTAATACTGTCCCACAGCTCAACAGCTTGCTGATGGGTTAGCGGTTACCAAGAGCAAGCTTTAAACAAATGAAATTTTTGCTGAGTTTCCTGCCATTGAAGCTAAAGGCTGTAGCTTCAGCAGTTGTCTTAGGCACCATGCATGACTCTAAGTTGTAAAAATCTTTTGCTTTATCAAACGAAAATTTATCTTACACATCAATATCAATCCTCTTCTACTTAACCCAGGCAAAAATGCAAGAGTTGATAATTCTACATGTTAAAAAAGAAAATGATGAAAAGCGTGTATGGAGGAAATACGAAGTGGCATAAAAAGAGAGATGTCCGATAGAATGAAATAAAAAATTCCCGTTGAAAACGTTGTTTGACAAAGTAGGATTTCAAAATATAAATGATTATGATTGAGAAATACCAGCAGTTATTGGCAATTGCCCATTGGACGCCACAGGCGGAACTTAGGAGTAGTTTATGTTACTATATTAGTAGTTTAGTATGGTCTCCTTCAACAGTCTCCGTGCCTATCTTGAGAGCCTGACCATTCCTGTCAATTGGGCTCCTCCCCCTCTGAATACTCTACTTCCCTATCCTGAATGGGAATGTTGGTGCCAAGCTTTGGATCCGGATTTGCTTCAAGAATTTTGCACTCAAGCTCAGAAGCCCATCATGCAGCCTGCTCCCTAACACGACAGTCCTTATGCGTCGCTGGGAGCCTATCCATGCCGAAATTTTCTTACCTCTAATTGGCATTCCCCCTTTTGGACCACGACTTTGGCTGCTCATGCTGATTGGGACCCCAGCACATATATCTACAAATCTCCATTGGGATCCACGCTTTGTGCGTAGGAATGTATGGCAAGAAAGGGACACCTTAGATCATAACAAGAATTGGATATACATCCCAAATGAACAAGGTTGGAAAACCAAGGCCAATGTAGTTTGGAGACTCACGCAATTTTTGGAAAGAGTTGTTACTTACCCGGATCCATCGGTTCACAAGCAAGCAGGTTTCTGTGCTGCTTTGAAGTGTATTCTTAGCTGCTCCTTGGCTCGCGAGCGTCCTGTTTACTATTGCAATCCCAATGCCAGTGCCGGTGCTTTTGGCCTCCAGACCTATCTGTTGATCGAATGCCAGTTTGTTCCAGCAG
This sequence comes from Isoetes taiwanensis, assembly GCA_021234155.1. Taxonomy (NCBI): domain Eukaryota; kingdom Viridiplantae; phylum Streptophyta; class Lycopodiopsida; order Isoetales; family Isoetaceae; genus Isoetes; species Isoetes taiwanensis. Next base: position 10,696,698 of record JAJEKV010000029.1, on the reverse strand, counting down.
AGGCTCACCATGCCTTTGAAGACATGGCGCAGTCTGGCTTTCTATTACCGTCTATTGGGTTTTCCACCTCCCGAGACAGTGCCTGCTTTCCTTTCCTCCGAGTGTTCTTTGGTTATGGGTGGGTTTGGGGGTAGTCCTAGGCCACCGTGCACCGACTATTCCCGGCCTACACATGCCATAAGACACAAGAGCCCAAAAGCAAAGGGTCAATGTCATGCAAGAGCGTCAGGTAACAAGACCATGCCCATGTAAAAACCCACGCTCTCGGCAAGAAAGAGGACAAGGGGTGACAAGTGACCACACCCGGGAGTGCAGCCTTAACTTAGCAGGATTTGCGGCACTAATGACAACCCCGAAAAGATTCTCTCAAATTAAGCATATGATCCAGGAGTTGGTAACCAAGATCACAAAGGCTCTGCCATATGCCTATTTTGGGCCTGAGGCCGTTGTACTTGTTGAAGGTGTTCCTGGAAAAACCTTCAACCTCAGTGGTTTAGAACCTCCAGGTTGCTTGAGGCAACCACTCTGAGTGAGAAAAGTCCAAAAGAATGCCCAAACAGATGTTTAAAACAGCTTTCCCTGTAGGGAAAAAAGTCTGCCTTGCAAGAATGTATATCAAATGCAAACCAAAGGGATTTTGATCATGATTCTTGTCTCTAAAGTTGCACAAGACCTCGAAGTATCTTGGGACAAAAGTCAGAAGGATTTTGATGGGGGTAGACTTGCCAAATAAGCACTTCTCACCAGGTCAATTTTTGGTCAATATCACTGGCAGAGAGCTAGATTTTCAAACTCGATGCTGGTGGTCTCTTTTTGAGATCTAATGCTTTAGCCTTCTTCTAAGATGCCTGCACACAATATTCCTAAGTGCCCTTTGCAAAAAAGAGGTCTACTCTTTTGGGATTTTGATTTTTTGAATGACTGACTGTCAAGGGTTAAATTTGCATGGCAGCCCTTCCATTCTTTTGAAGGGCACTTCAAAAACTTGCCTTTCGGTTTGAATGGCAGTTTTTAACGTTGCCATTCTATTGCATGGTAAATTTTTTGGCTGCCATTAACAAATTAACCAGAAACTCAATAACTAAACCATGAATTTGCTTTATTGAATATAACACTCAATGACTCCAAATCATACTTCCAAATCTCAAAGACTTCCAATCCAAATCGTACTTTTGTTCTTCTAATGCTTTTGTTTCAGCAGATTGGCTGCCACAGAGCTAATCGAGACCACTGTAATGACTGTATCGATATGGGCGGGCGGGAGCCAGGAGGAAGGATCAAGAAAAAGGGCAGGTCCGTCACTGCTGATCAAGAAAGGGCCAACTTTTTCTCAAATCGTGCATCACCATTAAATTCCAAGCCAACCAACTAGAAATTTATTTAATACATAGTTAGTTAGATAATACATTGTATTGTATAGACATATACATATACAGGATATGACAATGACATATGATAATTGCATGGAAAAATATTCGATGTATAAATAATTAGAATAAAATATTATATATAATAATGTGTATAAAATTAGAAATTTTTAAAATTGATAGCCATTCTGTTGAATGGCTACATTATTTTCTACATTTCAGTTTGAATGGCACTTTTTTATGTTGCCGTTCTTTTGCACGGCTATAAAATGAAGTGTCGTTCTCTGCATGGCTGGAGGGCTCCAGAATGGTACTGCAACGTTCAAATTTAACCCTTGCTGACTGTCACAAAATATGAACAGAAGAGAAAAGTGCTGGAAGTTTAAATGCAGTCTTTTTGCTTTTTTTTTTATGCAATACCTACACCTACCATGACTTTTAATGAATTGGTGAATGCTATTTGAGGAATACGCAGATGTGGAGCTAGACTTACAGCTCAATGGCCCTATGGTGCAGGTTCAGATCTATGTCAATCAATCAAGCAAATATTATGATCATCATATGCTTGTGTTCAAGGTATCTAAATGCAATGCCTCTACTTCTCTTTTCCTCAGAGGAATGTGCAAGGGTAAAATAATGCAATGAGAATAACTTCTGTCACAAGATCGATATGAGAAACTCATAAATTTGACAACAAGGCTCGAATTTTCATTTAAATCAGGTTCACACAGGCAAACAATATCAATCCCAAGCTCTAAGTCTTGGGCACATGATCGAATAGGTATACGATCAAAGAAATAGCATGAATATGTCAGTAATTCAAGCGAAATATCAGGTCTGGAAGGCAGAATCAAGCTCCAGTATGCAAGCCGGTTCTTCTTCAAGGTAATCAATCTCTTTTTCACCTCAAAGCCCTCCGAATTTCTCTGAGCACAAAAGCCCCTTTTAAGATTCCCCTGTTCTGTTCTGTTCTTGGCTAATTCAGTTTGATTCTCTATCTTTTTGCTTCTGTGATGCATTCTTGACATTATACAAGGTAATTCGGCAGCTTAGAGTCATAATTAGATGGTTGTTTCAGGCGAATTAGACGGATCTTGGCATTTCCGGGAGTTAGGGTTCTTGGCAGTTCTGATGAAATATCCCACAGGCCCAACTCGATCGAGAAGACAAGGGTATATAACAAAAAATAAATCCAATATTATTAAGAATTTACGTGTAATATCCACGTGGGCCTCAGTACCTCCACCGCCCCACACGCCCGGCTGTTCCACGTGGTAGTGAGTGATTGGCTAAGGAATCTAGACTGGGGGGTGGTGGTGGTGTAGATAGGATTTTTTTTTTTTGTAAAATAGGCTAAGGCACAATTCCCAAAAAGCTATATTTGAGGGCCAAAATGAATGATTTTTTTTATTTTCTTTTTTGCAAAAAGGATCTTTCAAGATGCTCTATCTTTTTTGCAAAGGAGCACTTTTGAATTTTGGCTTTGAAAAGGTATATATGGATGGTGATGTGGCATGGTGGCATGATGAGTTGGCAATGTAATGATGACATGGCAAACAAAGGTGCTGAGGTGTCAAACAACTTGGCTAAGAATATTTTTTCTAGTCAAAACTTGGGATGAGGTGGACATGACGTGTATGACATATGGATGATGATGTGGAGGTGTTTGATGATGTGGCATGATGACGTGTCTCTCTTATGGATTCAACCATGTAATTTGAAGAACTTTTGCAAGAAATAGAATTTCAATGGGGTGACACGTGCATGGTATGACATGGCAATGTGGATGACATGTATGGTGACTTGGCCTCTTTGAGTGTTGTCATAGGTCAATTTAAGCATCAATGCATATAATTTGCATTTTCTAGGGAAATTTTGACTTTAAGTGCTTCCCTTAGGAATTTTTGCATTTTCTCTCATTTTTTGACTTATAGAGAGAGGAAGTTGACCTTTGACCATATGTTGACCAAGTCAAGTGGAATTTTTATGCTTGAATGAGATGGTGATGGCATGGAAAGTGTGTGGAATGTGAATGACATGTAAAGGGGAAGTTTTGACTAGAAAAAATCTTCAAGGCCAATTTTGACTTGGGAGATGAAATGTAGGCATGGAACTTGGGATCTTATGAGCATATCTTCATGGTGAAGGGTGTGAAGGGTGTAGGATGGGAATCAAAGGATGTAATTATGCCAAGAACTCAAATAGTAGCATCACATACCAAGAACCCTTCAAGGGGTCTGCAAACCTTCAAACTTTGCTTGATTCTCCTTCATGTCTTGCTTGTGTGACCTAAGTCAAATGTCCTCACCTTGCTCTTCAAGTCTTCAAAGTGTGCAAAGATGAATTCTCCTTGTGTCTCTAAGTTCAAATCAAAGTGTGAACATAAGAATATGATATGTGCCTTGCTCTTCCATGCTGCCATAGCATGGCAGTATTATGCCAAACTAAAAGAATAGGTTGGTTCCCCAGCCTCTCCCTTTTTTATTTGTTGACTGAAAATCAGGATAGAACTCCAGCTAATTGCCAATATGAAGGTATGTTTGGCAATTCAATGGACCTGCAATGGATTAAAGACAAGTGGTGATGGTAAAGCTCAGTATGATGTGAATATGAACATGGAGGTGGTTTACAAATGAACCTGCATGATAAATGGGATTATCAGTAAAAATGTGAGCTATTGGATGGACATATGACAGCAGTTTGATGGATTTGGTAGTGATTTGAAGAGTCTTATGAGGAAAAAGGGCAACTCTTGAGGAGATGAGCATGGAGTGTATGTTTCAGGGTGCACCTGCATGTGACAAAAAATCTGTTAGCACCAATGAGTTGCTGTTGTGGTAGGAATGGCAGCAACTAAGGATATAATGAAGAATGAGGAGAAGTGAATGAGTAATGAGATGAATGACTGTAAATCCAGATGCTCCTGCATGGAATTCATGGCTTTAACCATATTAGTACTTGATTTGAACCTTGATTAGGTCGAGACCTGCATAAATCTTCTGCTCATGCATCACTGGTGTGAATTAAAAGGACTAATTAATACTAATACTAAAATTCGAAAACAAAAGCTACATACCTGACACTCCTGAATTGTTTTTTGTCTTTTTCTTTTTATTTTTTATTTTTCTTTTTTACTTTTCTGCATATTGGTCAACCAAAGAAAACTTGAACTAACCTACCTACAAATTGCAAATGTTCTTTTAACTAAACAAGCTTAGGGCAACATGTTGTTGCCAATACCTCCAAATGTAGGATGTTGATAGAATTCAACAATTCTCTGCCATCGAATACATCTTTTAGCCAATGAGAATTTTTTCCTGCTGTGCCAATAACTTCAAAAGGTCCTTCCCAAAGATTTTCAAATTTGGATGCTATATCTTCCCTTGCCTTATTCCATTTCAACACAAGCTCACCCGATTTTAGAGTACCTTGGAGTTTATGAACAGCCTTGAAAGTTGCAATATCCTTGGCCTTTTTTATCATAACAGCATTCTCTGCCTCATACCTGTGCTCTTTAAGCTGCAATAATCTCACACACCTTTCCTTTAAAGCCTCATCCATTTCTAGATTTATCTGGTATGCCAATATGAGTGATGGAAGTTCCAATTCAACAGGCACTACTAACTCTATACTATAGATCAAACTAAAAGGTGTGCGTTTGGTGGATGCTTTAATTGTGGTTCTATAGGCCCAAAGTGTATCATGGAGTTTTAGGTGCCAATCTTTTTTTGAAATGCTGATAGTCTTCTTCAGAATTGATTTAAGAACTTTGTTGGTTGACTCTGCTTGACCATTGCCCTGAGGGTAATAAGATGAACTTTTAGTGTGTTTTGACCTTCAAAGTGGCTAGCAATAATGTAATGGTTTGATTGATAAACTGGCTTCCCCTATCAGAGACAATCTTAAAAGGAATTCCAAACCTAGCACAGATGTTTTCATGGAGGAATCTTGCAGTGCCATAGGCATTTGCCTCCCTAAGGGGAATTGCTTCAGCACATTTGGTAAAGTAATCTGTGGCTACAAGTATGAATTGATGCTGGGCTGAGGAAACCTATGAAATCTAAAACCCATGTCTGAAATGGTCCAGGAGAAGTTATAACAGTGAGGGGAGCTGGTTGCAAAGTTCTCCTACCAAAAATTTGGCATTTATGACAGCATTTTATAACATCATAATAATCTTTGAAAAGGGTAGGCCAAAAATATCCTGACCTCAAGATTTTCTTGGCAGTTGTGTCAGCAGCAAAATGTCCTCCACATATCCCCTCATGACACGCTTCAATGATCATTCTGGCCTCCTCATCATCAACACATCTCAGCAATACTCACTCCTTATCAACCTTGCATAATACATCCCCAATGAGCCTGAATTTTTTGCACTTCTCTTTAAATCTCCTTTCTTGACAGCTACTCAAGTTCTTCGGCACCTCATTGTTTTCAATATATAATTTATGATCTCACATTGCCAGTCCAAGTCTTTTGCATGAAAAACAACCAAGTTAGTAACACAATCAACATCATTCACCATCTTGGTCCTCGTGTCCAAATAGAACATAAGGTAAATAGGCACTGGGATTTTCCACTAAATTCACAACTTTGACAGTAATATTATAGGCTTGAACTTTACAAGCCCATCTACACAACTTTGCTTTAGGCTGCTTCTTTGCAAAAAGGAGAGACAAAGGATTTTGCCTCATATGAACTTATGTTTGGCTATTTTGTAGCAAATGTCCCTGCCTAAAGCCCTGGCACTCTTTTCCAGTCTAGGATATCTTAGCTCGGTATCAGACCACATCTTACTGGCAAAAGCAATAATACGGTTGTCTTGCAGTAATGCAACACCAATTGCCTTTTTAGTAACACTGATATAGGCTTTGAAAGGCTTTTCTAGATCAGGGGGCTTCAACAGGATAGAATGGCAGATGGCATTGATGATTTTGTCAAAGGATTCCTGACACTCTTCATTCCAATCAACCAGAATATGCTTTCTTTCACTCTTGGAAAATTTCCCAACCTTTGTGAGTAGAAAATTGGATTCATAGTGTGTGAGAAGTGAGGGACATACATTCTCATAAAACTAGTCATTTCCATGAAGCTTTTTACCTGTTTGAGTGTTTTGGGAGGTTCTAGCTTCTTCAAAGCCTCAACCTTAGCTTCAGCCACTTGAATGCCTTTTGTAGACACAACATGTCCAAGCAATTCTCCTTTTGAACACAAAAAGGCACATTTCTTTGGGTTTAAATTGACTCCCCCTTTTCTGCATAAGGCAAATAACTTAGTTAGAATATCAAAATGACTTTTGAGGGAAGTTCCTAAGCAAAGATCATCCAAGAAGACACGAAAAGCATTAGTAGGCATGTCCTTGAAAATGGTGTCCATAGCTCTCTGGAAAGTTGTAGATGCATTCATTAATCCAAAGGGCATTCTTTTCATGGCAAATGTTCCCCATGGTGTAATAAATGAAGTCTTTGGCTGATCCTTCTCCTTTATGTTTATTTCGTTGAAACCTGAAAAACCATCCAAGAAAGAATATACGTCCTTGCCTGCAATAGCATAGGGTAGCAATCTTTGATGGTAGCTTTATTCAAGTCCCTATAGTCAATGCAAATCCTTATAGTTTTATTTTTCTTTTCTACTGGAAATATCTAGCATTATAACAGAGGGTTTTTTTTTCTGTTTTTGTACTGTTTTCTCTAAGGTTTTCATATGATTTGGTGGTCGTATTCATCCAGGTGTACTAAATAGTATTTCTAGAGTGCACCCTTTTGTTAGCCGTTGATTTTTAAAAAAGGGGGCAAATCCTGTGGTGGATATCCTCCCATTATTTTTAGGGTTTTTTTAGGGCTCAACTTGTTAACTTGTTTCAAATTAGATTTCTGAGCCTGAAGCAGTGGTACTGGTGTGGAAATCGCTTTAGGGTTGTTTGGAAATAGATTTAGGGCAGGACTTGTGGCCATGCCACCACGTGGTTGCATTCCGGATCTGTTTGGTGCAGCCGGAAATATACACAAAGAGATCATGAACCTGGATTGCGGGCTGGGCTGATGCCAAATACTACAAAATACTTCTGGGCATGCTGGTTTCCGAATACCTCTTCCATACTTGCCAGATAGCAGCCAAAAATGCCTGCCGAATCTGCCTATGATAGCTAAAAACAGGCTGGTGTTTATTCCATCAGAAAATGGCCTGTCGGATATGCTTAGATATTGATTTGATTATACCCTGGAGGGTATATACAGAATGAGGGTTGATTCTGTAAGGCCAAAACATACTGGCAACACATTGTTCAGGCATTTTCGATTGCATCTGGAGCTCCCAAACCAGCGATGTTTTCCATGTGGTTAGCTCTGGAGTTCATGGCCTTTGCAAAATATCAGCAATACAAGGTACGATTTGATGCCCTACATCGGCTTTTCCGTATACCTAGATAAATCTCTTGCTTGTAAATGGTTGATTTGAAGCTTTAGGTGAAGCTTACCAGTTGTTCTAAGCCTGCGCTAAAAAAATAAATGGGACAAATGTAACGGATCTGCTATGGGATTAGACTGCAGACTATAAGCCCTTCGCCATATGCTGCATTCAAAGCAGTGGGAGGCACTAATGAAGGATGTTAGTGATTGTTTGGGATAACAAGATTGCTCTTCTTCCTGTCATGAAATCAGTTTTTCAAATGTTCTAATGCTTATATGCTTAGGGATATTCCAATGGATCTGTTCCTTGGCAAACTCACAAACATACAAGCTACGAAGATTTCATAAACTCGGATGGCTAGAACGACTTTAATCAGGTTAGAAATGCAAGTTTTCAAGTAAATGCAATCTTGTTGCTGTAGGTAAAGAGTCTTCCTAAAATAAGCAGAAACACGCTTCAGATGAGAGACTGAAACCTGTAAGTGCAATCTTGAACACCACCAAATTCTTGAAGAACGATTATTTTATTAGTTGTTACTAGTTGTTACTGACGATAAAGCTGGAATGTGGACTGGAATGGCTGTTGGTAGCAAACATGTTCTTTCGGAAGAAGAATTGTTAGTCATTATTTACTGAATTGACAGGCTGCTTGCTTTTGATCCTTTGAATAAAGAACACATGGTCAAGATAAATAAGGTGGAATCTGAGTATTGGAAGCACAGAGTCTGTTCAACTGCTTCACCTATGTCCAAATCCATAGGGAGACTACATACACTACGAATCTAGGTATGTTTTAATTTTTGGCCTAGTGGACATGGGTAGGTTCAAATCCTACGAGGCACCATATATCCGATCAAATCCTAGTTGTATATCCATTTTTATCTACACAATATTTCATATTCTAACGACTCTTGGAAATAGAATTCCTTATTTTACATTGTGCATTTATTGTTTTACAATGTGCCCCTAAAAACTTACAATACATGTACAAAATTAACACCATTAAGTATATTCCCTCAAACCTTATAGTATTTTGCAAACTTTAATCTACGGTATACAAAAACTTGTACGTGCATACCCCACAAACGAGGATCGTTATGTACGGTCCAGATCAAGGAATAAAGGGAAAATATGCCCATCTAACAACTCTCGATGCCCGGATAACCCCCCATATGAATATGCACCCAAATCAAAGGGGGTTTCAGGGGGATTTTAATTTAAATGTGTTGGATGCAATAGTTTGTGTTAATTAATGTTAATGGTAGTTATGTGTTGGTAGTTATGGTGGAACAATGCAAGATAGCCACTCACGGTTTACAATCTCTGCAATCACTCCTGCATCCTTCATTTTATACAACTCCTCTTTAATTAGGCCTAAGAAGGATGCATTAATTCTTCTGAGCTTTTGTACCACAGGTTTCATACCTTCTTTAATTTTTATCTCAAACTCACAGATAGTTCTGTCAACACCAACCAACTCATCATAGTCCCAAGCAAAAATATCCTTCCAATCATAAAAAAAATTAGTCGCAAAGGTATTATCTTCTTCTTTGAACATATCTCCAACATATAGAACTCTATCTAGATCTTTCTTGTTCAATTTAACTTCCTTTACCTGTTTTTCCTCACTAGCATTGATTACCAGAATAGGATAGAGTTGTTGCAGGTCTTTTTTCTCCAGTTCTTCCTCTTGAATTGCTCCTTCAGCCAAGTGCTCGAGAAGAACACTTCTACAAAGTGCATCAGCTTCACCATTCTGTTCCCTTAGCACGTGACAAAGCCTCCAAGTCTCACATAGCTTGATCTCTAAGTGAGATCATTTCTTCATTCTTAGCTTGATATTCTCTCGATATTTCTGCAAACAAGTTGAGAATCTCCAAAGATAACAACTTTATTAATATTCAAATTCTTTGCCTCTTGAAGACCTTCTATCAGAGCCTTATATTCAGCCATATTTGAGGTTGTATTAGGGAAAATTCTGCCTACTTTTGCAAGCAATCTATTGGAGGAATCTTTGAGAATAGCAGCAGATGAGGCCACACTCAATCTTTTAGAAACACCACCATCAAACCATAAGTAAGCAAAATTTTCTTGTTTTGGCAATGCTAGCTGAATGGGGTGCTCCAAGTTGGGTATTTGATCACTTGTATTTAATTCAAACTCCCCACATGGGTTTGACAACAACATTTCTTCTTCTATGAAATTCAAGGCCTCAAATTGTTGGGGGCAACATGCTAATTGTGATCAAATGCTTAGTCAAGAATATACTCTAGAAGAATCTGGGTTATGAAGTTTGGAAGACACCTTTTGAAGTTTGGAAGATAAGAGTTTGCAAGACTCCTATATACATGGTACCAAATTATGATTCTCTCCTCTTTCCCACCTCTATATCCATGTCTCATTCTCATTCCCTTTTATTTGACCATTGTGCCACTTCTCTATGCCAAGTCTACCCATCTCAAATATTTCTCTAGCCATATTTTCCTTTTCTTTGCACACCCTCATGGGACCCCATTGTTCTAGCCTTTCTCATGCTATATTTCCTCACCTTTGTGACCATCATTCATTTTCCTTCTCCTATCTTTGCACCTCATGGCATGTCCCTACTCAAGACCTAAAAATGCCCTAGAATATTCTATGATTCCACCCCAAGTGTGCAAAAGTTCCATGGTCTCAAAAATTTTCAAGTATTCCTTGCTTTTTTCTATAGAGACCTTTAGAACCGTGCTTGAGAATTTCAAAAATGCCAAAATATGACATATTCTGAAGATATACCCATAAAAATACGGAATCGTATACAAAAAATACGCTGGAGAACCCTAAATCTGAGTTTCTGGCTCGAATCATGCCGGATTTGGTTCCATAGACCTCGCAACCTATCCATTCTTACCTTCCCGCCCTCTAAGAATTGAATGAACCCATAAACTAAGGCTAAGAATGAGGAATCATTGAAAACTAAACTATATACAGGAGATTCGACAGGAATACTTTTTTGAAGGCCCAGAAGCGCTCAAACCTTACACTGATCATTGCTAAGCATGACTTGAAGGATTTTTGAAGACTCTGAGTACTCCCCGATCAGATCCAAAGAGATTTGGTTGAATTTATCTTCTAGAATTATTTGATGACCTGAAGTTGATATTTCCTTGCTTTTGAAGTACTGAAGTATCATTATTCATTATTATTATGATTGATTTACCTCCATATCAATGAAAATTTGATGCCAAGTTGAAGAAATTCTCTCTAATATGATTCTTGACAATTTTGTCTTTCAAAAAATCTTACAGAAAATCCCCCTATGTTCTTAATTGCTTTTAGTCCAGTTGCCCTCAATCCCTGTGACATTTGAGGCCCATATGCTTTGAAAAAACCAAAAAATTCCATCTACAACTCGAGTTAAAAAAATTTGCATTCTGTTTTTTACTGTTCTTGACTGTATTTTGCAAAACCCGAATGCAAAATACCTATGAGCATCCAAATGAAGATCTGACCTCATGCCTACACTCCAGGATACCCTTGTGATATATTAGCTTTGAAAATTCCCAAAAAAGTGGTCAGAAACTCTAGTTCCATTTTCCTGATCATTGTTTTACGGTTTGACTGCCATTGACCAATTTTTGACCCCACTTTAAGCTTGAATATCTATCAGGATAATGATCTGACTTGGTCAGTGATTTCACCATTAGCTTCCTACAACTTTTTTGTGCCAGTCTAAATCATTTGACCCAAAGATTCAATTCATTATCGACTGCTACACCAATTTGAGTCAAGGTTCCATTTTCTAGAAATGGGAAAGGTATGAAAACTTTGAGTTTTTGGCTTTTCTGATAGATTTATCTTCCATAGACTGATCACCTTAAGTGATCTGGAGGTCCTAACCCCAATTTGGGTTTATACTCAAGTTGGCTTATTGTGGTTGACCTTTGAAGCCAGGTTGAGGGTCAACATTTTGGAGGTCCTACCGAGATCGTACCTGGATCTTGAGAACTCATGGCTCCAAAACAGAAATTTCCAGCAAAGCAAGAACCAATAGCGGATCAGGAAGCCTCAGAACCCTGCAGAGATAGATCTCTTCCCCCAACTTTTTCAACTGGAATACTTCAGAGTATGCCTTACCAGTTTGAATTGAATGTGCCTATTCCATTGCCTACTTTTGATTCTAGCATGAGTGCTAATACCTTTCTGAGAACTTTTGAAGATTACTACAGGGATTATGGCTTTAAAAAGGGATGCAAGTTCTCATAATTTGAGAAGTGTTTTAAAGAGGAAAGTGAAGCTGGTGCTTAGCTGACTTATGAGAAACTTATGGGAACCACTTCCTGGGATGATCTTGTCACCAAGTTCTTAGACATGTTTGGAAAACTTGCTGCTCCCAAGGACCTTGTTAATGAATTGCAAAATTTCTCTATTTATGCAGGTGAAAGTGTTAGTCAATACAAGGAAAGGTTCAGCACCTTCATGAATAGATGTCAGAAAGGCCAAGTTACTATCCCCATGCTCTTTTTGGTGTCCTCTTTCATTAAAGGCCTATCTTCTAGACCAGAAATTCAAAGAAAACTTATCAAGATTCAAGCTGCAGAAGGATTTGATTCCATTTACAAGGTCTTTGCCAAAACAACTGAATTGACCAAAATGCTTTCTATCCTACCAGAAAAACACAATAGCTTTCATCATGATCCCTTCTACCCTGATGCCATTGATGGTCCTTATGAACCTCACCATTCTCTTCCTATCGATGCTGTGCATAAAGAAAAGAAAAAAACCAAGGATGAGGAGGCTGATTCTCAAATTTCAGAGGTTAAAGCAGACTTGACAAAGGTAACTGAAGCTTTAGCAGAAGTGACCAAACAACTTGTGGAGCTCAAAGCAAGCAGGGCAGGTAAAACTTATCCTGAATGTATTCATTGCAATAGAACTTCACATCCAGCTGACATCTGCTATTGGCAAATATGCCCTAAATGCAAAAAGAAGGGTCATTTTGGTAGGGAGTGTCCAGTTTGTACTTTTTGCAAAGAAATTGGTCACACTGATCTTAGGTGCTCTGTCAAAGAGTATTTCGCCAAGCAAGAGAGAGAAAAAAAATCTGAGGCAGCTACCCATGTAAGGTTTGCTGAATCTACTAGTTCTATAAGGTTTGTGCAGGCTACAGAAATGCCAAAGACTGAGGAAGTAATGGTGGTACAAACCAGAAGCATGGGAGAGGTCCATAGACCTGCTGAACCTAACAAACATGTTCCAGAGAATTCTAGGAGGTCAACATTGCCACCACCCTCTGTTATAGAAGCTCCTCCCCAAGAAATAGCTCCACCTCCTCAACAAAAGTATGGTAAGAGAGATCAAGATCTTGATGAATTAGATGTTTTGTTAAAAAATTCTAAAGCAAGTGTAGATTTATTTACTTTGTTAAAGATTGCACCTAGTTGTAGGAAAAAATTATTGCAACAAACTACTTTTAGTGAGGCAGTGGCTTGTGTGGGTGTTGCAAATGCTACTAATCTTATTTTGGCTCAAAATGAGGAAGATCCAGATGCATTTATATGTTCAGCTACTCTAGGAGGTTATTCCTTTTCTAATGTGTTGCTGGATGGTGGCTCACCTCTAAATATTATGCCTTATCATGTTATGAAAAAATGTGGGCTCGAGATAGATAAAAGATCATCTGTTTTGTTAAAATCCTTTTCTAATGCTAAAATAGCACCAGTTGGTATTGTGACCAAAGTTCCTGTTAACACTGAAGGCATTGTTGTAGCTGCCAACTTTGTTGTTGTTGCTTTTGAGGATTTGGGAGAAGATGCAGATATATATGATCTCTTGCTAGGGAGAAGGTGGATGGCCACAGTTGATGCTAGGCCAATCTGGTCTGAAGGAAGTGTCTGGGTTCTCACTCTACTAATCATGTGGAATTACTTGCAAAAATTTGTTCTTTATGCAGGAGTTAGGAGTTAATCTAAATCCAAAGAAGTGTATCTTTTTTGCATCAAAAGGACAGCTTTTAGGACATGAAGTATCCAACCAAGGTATTCAAGTTGCTCAAGATAAGATTGAAGCCCTAAAAAAGCTAGCACCCCCCAAGAATTTAAAGCAGGTTAAGAGTTTTATTGGTATGACAAGTTTTCTTAGAATGTATATTCCAAATTTTGCTCATATCTTGAGTCCCATTTCTAAGTTGACCAGGGTGGGCAAATTTTCTACTTCAGAATGCCAAGAAGCTTTTGACTTTCTCATTTCATCCATATGTGAAGCTACTCTTTTGAAAAAACCAGATCTGAGCATGCCATTTGAAGTTTATATCACTGTTACTAAAAAGGCCACAGGTTTAGCCATTTTGCAGGATAAGCATACCATAGTTTTTGCAAGCAAACAATGGTCTGCTCTTGAAGAAAGATACACCAGAATAGAGAAAAGTGCTGCTGCTCTCATGTTTCTTATTAATAGACAAGGACATTTGCTTCTGAAAAGCCAAGTCCAAGTTTACATGAAGCAAAACCCAATGGGTTTGCTATTTGGTAAGGCAACTAATAAACCAAAGATCCAGAGATGGGCTTGTAAGTTGCAAAGTTATGATATTTCTGTAAAAGAGTTACATTTAGCACGAAATCCTAGCCTCTACTTGCCCTACAAATTTTTTGACCATGAAGATGAATTGGATGCTACTGACACTTCACTTGCAGTGGCACATTTAGAGGTAACTCAAGAAGATCAAGCCAAGGGAGGATGGCAACAACCTATTAGAGATTTTTTACAATATGGGATCATCTCTCCAAGCCTCACTCCAAGTCAGAAAAGGAGATTCAAGGACAAGTGTAGACAATTCAAGTTGATAGACAATGTCTTGTGCAAAGTTAACCGAGATGGAATCAATGTGTAAATGAAGATGAGTCTGCCTTGATTATCAGGGAGATGCATAAAGGTATCTGTGGAGGACATTTTGCTGGGGATACTACTGCAAAAAAGATTATCAGGTCTGGATATTATTGGCCTACTATTTTTAGAGATTGCTATGAGATCATAAAAACTTGCCATCAATGTCAAATTTTTAGCGAAGGAATTTTATTGCCAGCTGCCTTGAATCCTATCATATCTCCAGGACCTTTTCAAATTTGAGGGTTAGATTATATTGGCCCCATTAATCCTTCTTCTACAGGTCAACACCAACATATTATTTTAGCTACAGATTATTTTACTAAGTGGGCAGAAGCCATACCTTTGAGGCAGGCCAATGCCTTCACAACTGCAAGGTTTTTACATTAATATGTTTGTTCTAGGCTTGGTATTCCTTTCCAGTTGCATTCTGATAGGGGTACTCCTTTTGTTAATGAAGTCATTGCTAACTTGTTGAGCATTTTGAAGGTCAAGCATACCAAAAGCTCTTCATATTATCCTCAGGGTAATGGACAAGCTGAAGCTACTAACAAAGTGTTAAAACATATTCTGCAGAAGACAGTTGAGGTTAACAAGAGGGATTGGCATGTCAAAATAGTGGATGCACTTTGGGCTTATAGAGTCATTATCAAAACAGCTACAAATCACACACCTTTCAATTTGGTCTATGGCATAGAGGCAGTTTTACCAGTAGAACTTGAGTTACCTTCCTTGAGATTAGCTCATAAATTGTGCTTACCTTTTGAACACGCCTTGCAGGAAATATTGGATGCCTTGCTACATCTAGATGAGTATAGAATGGAAGCTAAGAACACTAATTTGTTGAAAAAAGCTAAAGATCTGGCTGCATTCAAGGCTGCACACAAAATTCAAGGCTTGTCCTCAAATGGAATAAGTCAAAGGAAGATTCAGCTGGTAAATTTGATAATATTTGGGAAGGACCCTTTGTAGTGCTAGAACCTGCTACCAACTCTTATTGGTTACAAGAGGTTGCTTCAGGAATGCCATTGCCAAATCCTATCAATATCCTGCATTTGAAAAGGTATTGGGGCCAACATGCTTGCTTGTCCCTCTTTTTACATTAAAAAAGCTTAAAGATCTACAGTAGGTTTAGAGTAGTTAGATCAATTTGACTCTTGAGCACATTACTCTAATAAGTTGGTTTTATGTTTATAGGATGGTCTGACCAGACAACAGTACTCCCAAGAAAAGGTTGGTTACTAATGATTACCAAGTGTCATATGCAGGAGCATCCTTCTTCCATCTTTATTCATCTACCTTAAAGCATTCCTATCATCCATTCAACCTTCTATTCTTTTTTCCATACCTTAACAGCACTCTGCAAAATCATCTTCACCATCATAGCAGAGTTGCAAGGATTTGAAACTAATTAGTTTGTGTGTTTCCATGACAGGTGCACTCTTCCTCCATTTTTTCATCTGTCATAAGTAGCCCTACCTTCCATTTTAACTTCTTATTCTTGTTTTCATTCCCAAGAGAAGAAAAGCACTCTGCAATTCATCTTTACCACCATAACAGAGTTGCAATTTTGAAGGTCAAGGAGAAGACATGCATTTTCTTGTTTTGGCGAAATCTCAATACTTGCACACTCACTTCATCTCCATTCCATCACCACTCTGTCGTGTTCACACTCACTCTTGCCTTTTTTCACTCACCATGCTCCACTCACATCATTTCATCACCACATTCACACTCATACCATCAACATTTGCATTTTACACTTTCATTCTATTATGTTTCCACCTATACACCTTGGTACAAAGTTGAAGACCCCTCTAAGTTATTCACTTTGGACATCACATGGCTGAGGGGACCAGCCTTTCTCTTGTTTTGGCGAGATGTTGCCCCCAAGGGGCAACATGCTAATTGTGATCTATGCATTCAAACTAGGTCAATTCATCTTGAAAGACTAGGTCAAAGTTTGGAAGATCTTGGTATTCAACATTGATATGGAGGTCAAAGGATGTTCACTTTTCAGGTCAACAAGAGATCAAGTTAAAAGTTCATAAGAGGTATTTTATTTGGGGTCAAATGCTTAGTCAAGAATATACGCTAGAAGAATCTGGGTTATGAAGTTTGGAAGACATCTTTTGAAGTTTGGAAGATAAGAGTTTGGAAGACTCCTATATACATGGTACGAAATTATGATTCTCTCCTCTTTCCCACCTCTATATCCATGTCTCATGCTCATTCCCTTTTATTTAACTAGTGCCACTTCTCTATGCCAAGTCTACCCATCTCAAATATTTCTCTAGCCATATTTTCCTTTTCTTTGCACACCCTCATGGGACCCCATTGTTCTAGCCTTTCTCATGCTATATTTCCTCACCTTTGTGACCATCATTCATTTTCCTTCTCCTATCTTTGCACCTCATGGCATGTCCCTACTCAAGACCTAAAAATGCCCTAGAATATTCTATGATTCCATCCCAAGTGTGCAAAAGTTCCATGGTCTCAAATATTTCCAAGTATTCCTTGCTTTTTTCTATCGAGACCTTTAGAACCATGCTTGAGAATTTCAAAAATGCCAAAATACGGCATATTCTGAAGATATACCCATAAAAATACGGAATCGTATCGCGCCATTTTCACGAAAAATACGCTTGAGAACCCTAAATCTGAGTTTCTGGCTCGAATCATGCCGGATTTGGTTCCATAGACCTCGCAACCAAGAATGAGGAATCATTGAAAACTAAACTATATACAGGAGATTCGACAGGAGTACTTTTTTGAAGCGCTCAAACCTTACAATGATCATTGCTAAGCATGACTTGAAGGATTTTTGAAGACTCTGAGTACTCCCCGATCAGATCCAAAGAGATTTGGTTGAATTTATCTTCTAGAATTATTTGATGACCTGAAGTTGATATTTCCTTGCTTTTGAAGTACTGAAGTACCATTATTCATTATTATTATGATTGATTTACCTCCATATCAATGAAAATTTGATGCCAAGTTGAAGAAATTCTCTCTGATATGATTCTTGACAATTTTGTCTTTCAAAAAATCTTACAGAAAATTCCCCTATGTTCTTAATTGCTTTTAATCCAGTTGCCCTCAATCCCTGAGACATCTGAGGCCCATATGCTTTGAAAAAACCAAAAAATTCCATCTACAACTCGAGTTAGAAAAATTTGCATTCTGTTTTTTACTGTTCTTGACTATATTTTGCAAAACCCAAATGCAAAAATACCTATGAGCATCCAAATGAAGATCTGACCTCATGCCTACACTCCAGGATACCCTTGTGATATATTGGCTTTGAAAATTCCCAAAAAAGTGGTCAGAAACTCTAGTTCCATTTTCCTGATCACTGTTTTATAGTTTGACTGCCATTGACCAATTTTTGACCCCACTTTAAGCTTGAATATCTATCAGGGTAATGATCTGACTTGGTCAGGGATTTCATCATTAGCTTCCTACAACTTTTTTGTGCCAGTCTAAATCATCTGACCCAAAGATTCAATTCATTATCGACTGCTACACCAATTTGAGTCAAGGTTCCATTTCCTAGAAATGGGAAAGGTATGAAAACTTAGTTTTTGGCCTTTCTGATAGATTTATCTTCCATAGACTGATCACCTTAAGTGATCTGGAGGTCCTAACCCCAATTTGGGTTTATACTCAAGTTGGCTTATTGTGGTTGACCTTTGAAGCCCGGTTGAGGGTCAACACAAATTCACCCACTTTGTTGTATAATGTTACCTTTCTCTTACCATTGGAAATAGTGCATTCCCCTTTTGACCAAACAGGTCTGGCATCAACTGTAGAAAGCCATTTCCTTCCCAAAAGCAAATCATAAATGTCTACTTTCTCTTCAATCCCTTCAAAAGCAACCACAACAAAGTTAGCTGCAACAATTATGCCTTCAACATCAATTGATACATTGCTGACTATTCCTACAGGGCTAATCTTTGTGTTTGAGAAAGATTTTAAGACCATTGGAGCTTTCTTATCTACCTCAAGGCCACACAATCGCATGACATGATGAGGCATAACATTCAGAGATCCCCCATCCCATAGGACGTTGGTCAAGATTTTCTTGCCCATTCTGGCAACACAAGTGAAAGCCCCTAGGTGTTAGTCCTATGCCACTAGGCACTGGACTATTCATGAGCACTACACAGGTCAGCACACAAGAGCCCAAAAGCAAAAGGTCAATGTCATGCAAGAGCGTCAGGTAGCAAGACCATGCCCATGCAGAAACCCACGCTCTCGGCAAGAAAGAGGACAAGGGGTGACAAGTGACCACACCCGGGACTGCAGAAATTAAGCATATGATCCAGGAGTTGGTAAACAAGATCACAAAGCCTCTGCCATATTCCTATTTTGGACCTGAGGCCGTTGTACTTGTTGAAGGTATTCCTGGCAAAACCTTCAACCTCAATGATTTAGAACCTTCAGGTTGCTTGAGGCAACCACTTTGAGTGAGAAAAGTCCAAAAGAATGTCCAAACAATTGTGTAAAACAGCTTTCCCTGTATGGAAAAAAGTCTGCCTTGCAAGAATGTATAT
Organism: Isoetes taiwanensis; assembly: GCA_021234155.1. Taxonomy (NCBI): domain Eukaryota; kingdom Viridiplantae; phylum Streptophyta; class Lycopodiopsida; order Isoetales; family Isoetaceae; genus Isoetes; species Isoetes taiwanensis. Next base: position 10,677,507 of record JAJEKV010000029.1, on the reverse strand, counting down.
CAAATGCAAACCAAAGGGATTTTAATCATGATTCTTGTCTTTAAAGTTGCACAAGACCTCGAAGTATCTTGGAACAAAAGCCAGAAGGATTTTGATGAGGGTAGATTTGCCAAATAAGCACTCCTGACCAGGTCAATTTTTGGTCAATATCCCTGGCAGAGAGCTGGATTTTCAAACTCGATGCTAGTGGTCTCTTTTTGAGATCTAATGCTTTAGCCTTCCTCTAAGATGCCTGCACACAATATTCCTAAGTGCCCTTTGCAAAAAAGAGGTCTACTCTTTTGGGATTTTGATTTTTTGGATGACTGACTGTCACAAAATATGAACAGAAGAGAAAAGTGGGTTTGCTGGAAGTTTAAATGCAGTCTTTTTGCTTTTTTTTTTAATGCAATACCTACACCGTCATGACTTGCTAATGAATTGGTGAATGCTATTTGAGCAATATGCAGATGTGGAGCTAGACTTACCGCTCAATGGCCCTATGGTGCAGGCTCATATCTATGTCAATCAATCAAGCGAATACTATGATCATCATATGCTTGTGTTCAAGGTATCTAAATGCAATGCCTCTACTTCTCTTTTCCTCAGAGGGATGTGCAAGGGTAAAATAATGCAATGAGAATAACTTCTGTGACAAGGTCGATAGGAGAAACTCATAAATTTGACAACAAGGCTCGAATTTCCATTTAAATCAGGTTCACACAGGCAAACAATATCAATTCCAAGCTCTAAGTCTTGGGCACAGGATCGAATAGGTATACGATCAAAGAAATAGCATGAGTCTGTCAGTAATTCAAGCGAAATATCAGGTCTAGAAGGCAGAATCAAGCTCTCAATATGCAAGCCGGTCCTTCTTCAAGGTAATCAATCTCTTTTTTACCGCAAAGCCCTCTGAACTTCTCTGAGCACAAAAGCCCCTTTTAAGATTCCCTTGTTATGTTCCGTTCTTGGCTAATTCAGTTTGATTCTCTGTCTTTTTGCTTCTGTGATGCATTCTTGACATTATACAAGCTAATTCGGCAGTTTAGAGTCATAATTAGATAGTTGTTTCAGGCGAATTAGACTGATCTTGGCATTTCCGTGATTTAGGGTTCTTGGTAGTTCTGATGAAATATCCCACAGGCCCAACTCGATCGGGAAGACAAGGGTATATAACAAAAAATAAATCCAATATTATTAAGAATTTACGTGTAATATCCACGTGGGCCTCGGTACCTCCACCGCCCCACACCCTACCGCCATTGGCTAAGGAATCTAGGCTTTGGGGTGGGTAGATAGGATTTTTTTTTTTTTTTGTAAAATAGGCTAAGGCACGATTCCCAAAAAAGCTATATTTGAGGGCCAAAATGAACGATTTTTTTAATTTTCTTTTTTGCAAAAAGGATCCTCAAGATGCTCTAGAGGATTCTGGAATCTTTTTTGCAAAGGAGCACTTTTGAATTTTGGCTTTGAAAAGGTATATATGGATGGTGATGTGGCATGGGGGCATGATGAGTTGGCAATGTAATGATGACATGGCAAACAAGGGTGTTGAGGTGTCAAACAACTTGGCTAAGAATATTTTTTCTAGTCAAAACTTGGGATGAGGTGGACATGACGTGTATGACATGTGGATGATGATGTCGAGGTGTTTGATGATGTGGCATGATGATGTGTCTCCCTTATGGATTCAACCATGTAATTTGAAGAATTTTTGCAAGAAATAGAATTTCAATGGGGTGACACGTGCATGGTATGACATGGCAATGTGGATGACATGTATGGTGACTTGGCCTCTTTGAGTGTTGTCATAGGTCAATAAGCATCAATGCATATAATTTGCATTTTCTAGGGAAATTTTGACTTTAAGTGCTTCCCTTAGGAATTTTTGCATTTTCTCTCATTTTTTGACTTATAGAGAGAGGAAGTTGACCTTTGACCATATGTATGACCAAGTCAAGTGGAATTTTGTGCTTGAATGAGATGGTGATGGCATGGCAAGTGTGTGGAATGTGAATGACATGTAAAGGGGAAGTTTTGACTAGAAAAAATCTTCAAGGCCAATTTTGACTTGGGAGATGAAATGTAGGCATGGAACTTGGCATCTTATGAGCATATCTTCATGGTCAAGGGTGTGGAGGGTGTAGGATGGGAATCAAAGGATGTAATTATGCCAAGAACTCAAGTAGTAGCATCACATACCAAGAACTCTTCAAGGGGTCTTCAAATCTTCAAACTTTGCTTGATTCTCCTTCATGTCTTGCTTATGTGACCTAAGTCAAATGTCCTCACCTTGCTCTTCAATCAAGTCTTCAAAGTGTGCAAAGATGAATTCTCCTTGTGTCTCTAAGTTCAAATCAAAGTGTGAGCATAAGAATATGATATGTGCCTTGCTCTTCCATGCTGCCATAGCATGGCAGTATTATGCCAAACTAAAAGAACAAGTTGGTTCCCCAGCCTCTCCCTTTTTTATTTGTTGACTGAAAATCAGGATAGAACTCCAGCTAATTGCCAATATGAAGGTATGTTTGGAAATTCAATGGAACTGCAATGGATTAAAGACAAGTGGTGATGGTAAAGCTCAGTATGATGTGAATATGAACATGGAGGTGGTTTACAAATGGACCTGCATGATAAATGGGATCATTAGTAAAAATGTGAGCTACTGGATGGACATATGACAGCAGTTTGATGGATCTGGTAGTGATTTGAAGAGTCTTATGAGGAAAAGGGCAACTCTTGAGCAGATGAGCATGGAGTGTATGTTTCAGGGTGCACCTGCATGTGACAAAAAATCTGTTAGCACTAATGAGTTGCTGTTGTGGTAGGAATGGCAGCAACTATGGATATAATGAAGAATGAGGAGAAGTGAATGAGTAATGAGATGAATGACTGTAAATCCAGATGCTCCTGCATGGAATTCATGGTTTTAACCACATTAGTACTTGATTTGAACCTTGATTAGGTCGAGACCTGCATAAATCTTCTGCAGCCAAGCACACGACACCACCCAGTCGGTTGGGTAGCCGACTAGCGGAGCCAAAGGTCACCAAGTCGGTTGAGAGACCAAGTAGGACGATCCAAGTCGGGTGGGCAGCCAACTAACCGAACCAAACACCACCGAGTCGGGTGGGCACACGACCACCCAGTCGGTTGGGTAGCCGACTATCGGAGCCAAACACCACCAAGTCGGTTGAGAGACCAAGGAGGACGATCCAAGTCGGGTGGGCAGCCAACTAACCGAACCAAACACCACCGAGTCGGGTGGGCAGCCAAACACCACCAAGTCGGGTGGGCAGCCAACCACCACCAAGTCAAATGGGGAGCCAAACTAACCGACAGAGCCACCAAGTCGAGTGGGCAGCCAACTAGCCGAACCAAACACCACCGAGTCGGGTGGGCAGCCAACCACCACCAAGTCGAGTGGGGAGCCAAACACCACCAACTCGGGTGTGTAGCGAAACTGATCGATCCGACCACACGATTACCCACCAAGTCGGTGGGCAGCCAACTAACCGAACCAAACACCACCCCCAGTCGGTGGGCAGCCAACCACCCAGCCAAACACCACCAAGTCGTGTGGGTAGCCAAGCTGATCGATTAGACCACACGACACGACCAAGTCGGGTGGGGAGACAACAACGGCGATCCAAGTCCTCGCCAAGTCGGATGGGTAGCCGACACAGCCATCAAGTCGAAAGTGGGCAGCCCCGTCGGTGGGCAGCCAACCACCACCAAGTCGTGTGGGGGCCAAACACCACCAAGTCGGTTGGGTAGCCAAACTAACCGGCAGAGCCACCAAGTCGGGTGGGCAGCCAACTCACCGAACCAAACACCACCGTGCAAAGTGGGGAGCCAAACACAACCAAGTCGGGTGGGAAGCCAACGACGGCGGGCCAAAGACCCGACCAAGTTGGATGGGTAGCCAAACACCACCAAGTCGTGTGAGCAGCCAACCACCACCAAGTCGCGTGGGGAGCCAAACACCACCAAGTCGGGTGGGTAGCCAAACTAACCTACAGAGCCACCAAGTCGGGTGGGCAGCCAACTCACCGAACCAAACACCACCGTGCAAAGTGGAGAGCCAAACACAACCAAGTCGGGTGGGAAGCCAACGACGGCGGGCCAAAGACCCGACCAAGTTG